>CAJUYG010000856.1:0-18559 GCA_910591675.1 Galerucella calmariensis | reverse complement strand
AATTATTCTAGAAGGGGAAGGGTGAATCCAATTATTATATTCCCTTCCCCTTTTGGAATAACTTGATGTGGATTACAAAGTATTGGATATTTTTTGAGGGGAAGGCTGAATACAATGATTATATATTTGTTTCCCCTTCTTCAAATACGCAATATAAGGATATCATTATATATAAAATGTGTTTATAATTTCATTTATGTTCTTGAGTTTGTCTTGAAGGAATCTAACTAAAAATATAGTCTGATACAATGTTTAATTTCGTATCTTAATAGTCATGTAGCATGATTGTCGAGTAGTCGATTACAGCTGGCAACCACGCTACAAAGTATTGTATTTTGTCCTATGTTTTGTGGGTTGCATATCTGTGTATGCGATTATTATTAAAATTATTTATATCCAAACTGGTTGCCTGTCAAATATATATTTATAAAAGTGGTAATTTAAACAATATTATGAAGAATCTAACTGGATTTTTTTCATAGATAGCGAGAACACATGTTGTTGATCACTCTCCTGTACAGTGCGATACAGTTAAACTGTTTTTTGTATAAAATATCGGGCCAAAAAGTGATGGCTCAAGTGAAGAAAAAAAATTTTTTATTGGATTTTTCTCTGTAAATTGTGAATAACCCGCAAATTTTTCAACAGATAATCTTCAAAATAGGTGAGTACTATCGATTTTTCACAAAATCAGTTAAAGAATCGTGTGTCCCTATAGTTCACCGGACCCCAATTTTTATATGGAATATTACCAACAACTATTTTGTAGGATGAAAACAGTACTGAATATCATATGAAATAAAATTTTTATAGAAAGAATATTACCAACAATTATTGTGTAGGATAAAAAATTATGTGTAAACCCTGGCAGTAAAGTGCTTTTCCAGGCATCAAAAAGTGGTCTTCTTTCGGCATGAAAAATGCCACCTTAACCGCCTAGGTATACGATATACATAAATAACTATTAAAATATTGCAGTAAAACGCTAGAGTTATAATGGAGTCTATGACATCATACCTTTGTAGATACTTGACAGATTGAAAATTTATTTTCCGATGGAAAAACGGAGACATTTCTAGTAAAATACTTTGAATTAGAGCAAATAAAAATTACGCTTACGTTTTTTTAAATAATTTAATAATTGTTTTTCACCTTTTTGTGTGATCTGCTAAAGTTTTTTAAACCATTGTTTATGTGATATATGCTACCTATATACTATGAAGCATCCCTATCTGCTTTATTTTCTTTGTAATTCAAGACATGTTTATCATCTGCTTCCTCTTTTTTCAACAATGAGTTGTATTTATGGCCAATTAAATATGTTTTTGTAAATATTCACTAATGCTTTCCACACGCCCCTCGATGAATTCGTTAAAGCAAAAAAAACATTATCATCCAGGAAGCGGAAGTATGGGAAAGAGAGAAAATACGAAGTCAAAGTCAAGACAGGGTGATTTTATAGAACTACCCTACATAATTCAACGAGAGAAATCTTTTTAAATTGGTGAAATTATCACATAAAATCCAATGTTCTGACCCTTGTCATTCGCACGGCTTATTCGTTCGAACTAAACCACTATAATTTTTAGTTATAAACGTTTACCAATGTAAATACATTGATCTCGATAGTGAGAAATTACCATACGAATCAAATTATTAATTCACTCTTATTAAGGGGTGAATCCATTAACAAATTAAAGAATTGCAGAATAATACCAGATTCTGTAGCAAAAAAAAAATAATGGAAAAAGTGTGATATGGAGAAAATACCTACAGAAAACAAACACAACAAAAAAAAACAACAACAATTATCTATAGGTAGGTACCTATAGCTTTTTGCACATTATTCGATTATTATAAGTTATATCTTCTGTAAGTTCCTTGTGGCATTACTTATTCTTTTTTCTTATTCTTTTGGGAATCCAACCACAATAATGTTTTTTATTTTTTATTTCGACGTTTCGGTAGCGTTCCAGCTACTATGAATGGACCTTAATAAAATTTGACAACAAAGTTTTGTAGTCTTAAACTTCAAAATATTATTGATTGTCTAGTTGTCATATTTTTTCGTTGTGTCAGATAGGGACCATAATAGTATATTAAGTATCAAGAACGGTAAGGATTGTTTACCGGTCGACAGCAATGTTTGGAGGCTGAGCGTAGCGAAGCCTCCAATTTTGATGGAGACCGGTATCACCCTTAACGTTCGAAATGCTTATACCATTTTTTGCGCGATCGTATTGAAATAAACTTCGAATAAAATAATTTAAATTTCTTCGGAATGAACTAAATGTCAAAAGTGACATTTATACTTCTCGATCAGTTTAAAATATAATTCAAATTTCTTCGAAATGAGCGAAATGTCAAAAGTGACGTTTATACTTCTCGATCAGTTTAAAATATAATTTGCATTTTGGTGAAATTGTTTTCATGCTATTTATTAGATACTTTTTATATTGTTCTGTTCGTTTCTGTTCATTAAAAAAATATAGATCTTATTTTTTTTTGTTCCTTTCGTGTAATGAATGAAGTAATATATTATTTAGGACCACTTAAATATATGTAGGGCTAAGACGTCTGTAAGTAATTTACTTACCGACGTCTGAACGGTAAGTGAATCACTTACCGACGTGTTAGACTTAGAAACCAGTAAACACAACCTACCATCCTGACAACCGATACTGTAAATAAATAAAAAAGATCGATCGCGCAAAATAGTAGAGAACGGTAAGGGTTGTTTACCGGTCGACAGCAATGCTGGAGAACGGTATTACCCTTAACGTTCGAAATGCTTATACCATTTTTTGCGCGATCGTATTGAAATATTCGAATTTCGAATAAAATAATTTAACTTTCTTCGAAATGAACTAAATGTCAAAAGTGACATTTATACTTCTCGATTAGTTTAAAATATAATCTGCATTTTGGTGAAATTGTTTTCATGCTATTTATTACTTTCTTTATTGTTCTGTTCGATTCTGTTCATTAAAAAATATCAATCTTCTGATTTTTTTGTTACTCTTGTGTAATGAATGAAGTAATATATTATTTAGGACCACTTAAATGTATGTAGGGCTAAGACGTAGTTTACTTACCGACGTCTGAACGGTAAGTAAATCACTTACCGACGTGTTAGACTTAGAAACCAGTAAACACAACCTACCAACCTGACAACCGATGCTGTAAATAAACAAAAAAGATCGATCGCGCAAAAATTATTTTATCAATTTTATTACTAGTTAATCTTGACAACGGTAGCTGGAACGCTACCGAAACGTCGAAATAAAAAATAAAAAACATTATTGTGGTTTGATTCCCAAAAGAATAAGGAAAAATAATTATGAGTTATAATGACTTAATTTGTCTGGGAGAAGTATAAGATACGGGGTGTTTCCAAATTCATGCGACAAAATTCAGGAGGTGATTGCTCGTCTGAAATTAAGATGGGTCTTTCCTATAGCAAAAAAACCTCAGCCCTACGAGATATCACCCTTAAAAGGTGGTGACTAAAATTAAGTTTTGATTTTTTCTAAAATGTTGGTTAATCTAGAAACGCTGTAATTCTCGTTCACTTGCAAAGGACTAACCACGGGTATTTTTTCAATATTCCTGTTACATTATACGGGGGCGGAATTAGCAGACCTTCCTTCATGTTTTATGAAATAAAATTTAACTTAAAAAAATCCTTGTTTTATTTAGAAAAATTTTTTATTCATAAATTTTTTTCTCCAAAACCAATAGCTGCACTGAGAAAAATAAACATCATAATTTATAATTTTCTTAATATATTGAATGGAAAACAGTAAATATGTAGAATGTAAAACGATTCATAATAAATGCTGGAAATGCACATAAATTACAGGAAAAAAAATAAAAACTCAATTTTAGTCACCACCTTTTAAGGGTGATATTTCGGGAAGGGGTGGGCTGAGGAAATTTTGTTATGAGAAAGATTCATCTTAATTTCATACGCCAATCACCGTCTGAATTTTGCCAAACACCCTGTATATCAGAAGATTTGTGATTCTTATGACTATTATGACACGTATTAAAAAAGAAAACAACAATCAAAGGAAGTGCTTCAATACAACTGAATGCGGATAAATGTGTAGCTAGTATTTCAGCCGAATGTAATCAAATTTGGTTACCAATGTAAGAAAAATAATTAATAACCTGCGTGATCAGGATAAGTGAGTAAGTAAGTAAGTAAGCTTTAATACAGGTTTCCTTATGATTTATCATTGGAATTATTGTCAATCGATGAACACACTTCTATGTATAAAATCACAAAGCTGAGCGAGATATTTTAAAACAAAAATAATCATATCACAAAAAATAAATTAACTCGAAACGCGTTTTATCAACATTTCCGAAGGAAGCAAAAAAGCGCTATACCAATAAAACCATTACAGGAACGTGCAGTTCACAGGGTCCCATTCCTATACCTTGTTTTTAAACTAAAAGGAGCGATTTGAATTTAAGTTGGCATTTCTGCAGCCTAGTGATTGGTTGAATTGCCGCCCGTTTCACCCAGCTTTTTTGATACAACTGACAATGATGTTTGTCAGTTTTGTGATTATATGGAAATATCATAACTTCAATCTTTATTAGGTACATCTTTTTCACGTTTGTTGTTTTATTTACAACTAAGTATTATATTCCAACTAAGTGCTAATATTATTATTTATTCAGTTTGATAAACAAAGTCTATGCTTGTTTTTTCTTGTTAATAATATAAATTTCCAAGTAAAATTTAATGATTGTAAATATTTCTACATCAAGTTTCACTCACATTACAGTACATTATATTATAGTATTTTTCGATATTAAAACTTCTGTTGACTTCTAGTTGGTGCTCAAATGTGAATAGAGAATAATCTATACATACAGTAACTTTTTTGTACATATTTTACATAAATTACGTGTGATAACCCTACATTTTGTTCACAATAATGTGACATTTGATTACAGCTTTCGCTATGGCCTGTGGCCAATGATGATTCCAATTCTAGACTTGCATTGATCCCTCATTGGACACGACACTTGCGAGCAATATAATACATATGTCACATAATTGCCAATTAGTTCGAAAAGTCTGAACATGACCCTTTTGGGGTGAGATGGGAAACTCATGTTCGAAAGGGTCCTAGCCAGTACCCAGACAGTGTTGGACTCATCCCCAAGGGAATGCCTACCAACCAAACACATCTCAAGCTCGCCGCTACTCCCGCCTCGGAATCACCACCCTTGCATACTTCAAAGCAGGCGGCGGTCCCTCACACACTCTCCGTCATCTACTCCCTTCTATTACTCCTCCCCCCACATGCGTTATCTTTCCTAATCATGCTCTCCACTAGATTCTCCACATTCCATCCTCACCACCGCCATTTTCATGCCGTTCCTCTCCCTCACCACTTTCATCACCCTTGTCCCCTCCCCAATCAATTCCTCTATTTTCTTCCTCACCACTTCATCTTCAATCCAAGGGTCTATCCCCACCATCTTAATGGTTTTCGTTGTCCTTCCCGCTTCCACTGTCCTAGCTCCTATTACCCTTTCCGCATCCCTCAGAGTTCCCCTGACCTACCCCTTTCTTCGCCTCTATAACCACCTTCCTGTTCCTTGAGAAGTCTATCCACCCACTTTCCTTCCATCTCCCTCAAACCCTTTTTAATCCTTTCTATCTCCTCCTTATTGACTTCTCCAATATCCTTCAGGATTACCGGCTCATTCCTGACCTCCTTTTTTTCCCTATCTGTATAAGCGGCCACCTCCGTCCCATCTGCTCTTACCAGGCTCTTACCCACGCAATCATCTTCCTCAGCACCTCCATCTCTACATGATCACTTCCTCAAAGGCTACGTTCATAAACTTACCCAGAGTAAGGATAGTTTACTCCGAAGCGTTCATAAATTCACTTTACCAGTATAGAGTATGCTTTTATATAAACGTTCAGAAACCTACCCGGAGTAAACTCTGCATACTCCGCTTTTTAATGGAGTATTATATACTCTGACAGTTATGACAGTTTGGCTTATACAGTAGCTCTGTTCAGATTACTGCTGGTTATTTTTATTGATAAATTAATATTATTTGATTTTGATACAGTCATATATCTATTAATAGATATATGGTTACAGTTGATTGCATTGCATATCAATAATGGACTACTTTGTGCTATCAATTGGAAAGGATACCATTATTCTTAAAAATAAGGGTAGGTACCTACCTTTGCTGTTATATAATACTTTGAAATTCATTAATCATTAATCATTATTCAACATGAGTTCCCAACATTGTGTTATGATATGAATATTATTAATATTCAACTCATCCATGGTTTAATCAATGTCCATGGTTAATTAATTTCTATTTTCGAAATGAAAAATATAACCCCAAATTCATATACACAACACAATGACATTTGAATTGCCTCCGGCCGGTGTAGCCTCTGAACGGTTACTCCGAGTAACCAACAAAAATACTTTCCTAATCACGTGATCATACTCTTCTCTACTCACTGGAGTAAATTTATGAACGTAGCTAAACAGGCGACTCATCATATCAAACACCTTCCTCTCATCCCTACAATCACCCTCCATCCGACAGATCAACTCCTCCGCGTTCACCCTTTCCGTACTACGTACCTCCTTAACCCACTCCCTTTCCTCTCATTTTTCTCCTAGCATCGGGTACCTATCCCTAAACAACTGTATCCCCTTCTCCATTCCACTGTCTTCCTTAGTCACCCATACCACTTTCATCTTTTCATCCCCTAAAATCGGATTTCCCACCTTCACCTCTATTCTCTCCCTCTTTTCATCCTCCCAGTCCTTATCTCTAATCTCCTTCCATCCATCCCAGTCTCTTTTACCCTCCTCCCATCGGGTTTGCATTCTCTCCTTCCTACCTTCCTCTCTCCTCAACCTCTCTAATTCCCTGACCCGCCCCTCTGCCACTAACTTCTGCTCTTCCAGCCTTTTCACCCTCTTCTCCAGCCGCCTTACCATCTCCTTCAATCTCTCTACACACTTCCTCTCTTCCTCTTTTCCACTCTTCACTTCCTCTCCTCCTTTCTCCTTCTGTTTCCTCTTCTGCTCCTTATTCTCCAGAGGCGATACCTCCTCCCTTCCTTTTCACCCCAGTACCTCCACTCACTTGTCTCTCCCGCCTTATCAGGTGTTCGTTTCACCAGCCTCGATTTCCTAAAAATTTCATTTCCTTCTCTCTCTTCCTCCACTGCTTCCTGTTCTGCTTTCCTTACATACTCCATACTACATCCCATGAGTAGCTAGGGAATTGAATGTCCATCACCACAGAGCCCCGCTTGTGGTAGTAAGGCTGGTTACTCTGGGAGGTCACCAGGTATCCCAGAGGCACCGTTACTGACTGACTTTCGCGCAGCCATACATCCATTGCCACGGTTGCTAGCAACGTAGATTATGGATTGTTTTATCGAGGTTTACTCCTCTAGGCTTTTTGTCATGGCTGCCTCCGGACTCAGTGGCCTCCGCTGCCTACAATCACACAACATAGCTGCCTCCCCTGTGCTACTGGTTTTTTTTATCGAGGTTTACTACTCTATTCTCTTTGATCCGAGCAACTATTCGGGTTCCCATACTGGAGCCTTATTTATTGCTTATCCCGAGGGTTGGTCGGTCATGAGGCACTCACAGCTCGAAGAGCACGAGTCCCTTGACCACCCACTCCCACTGGAGACACCCTATCAGCCATTGGGACGCGCCGTGTCGGGTAGGATCACCCCTCTACGGAGACTTGTATGAGAGATTAGTGGTGAATCACTTCCAGCCTCCCTCATCCAACCCTCCGAAGCACGGTAGTGGTGTAAGTGAGTTTTCTTAAAATGCCCCTTCTAGCTTAAAAGCAAGGTATGGTAAACTATAATGTTTTTAGAATGTCATATACAATAATAGTTATTTTTCCAGTACTATACTGTGAAGTTGAAAAATATTGCTTCTTCTAATAAACTGAGAAGTTGAATTTCTCTATTAGTGGTTAATAATTTTCTATTATTAACCTAGGTCAATAATGAACAAATTCAAATATTTTGAGAATTCAGGTGTAGTAGTTCAACAAAAACTTTGCAACATAATTTTGTATACTCAGGAGATTGTCTTTAACATATTTGCTGCTTGAGATTACCTATCAAGATAAAATTATTTGAATAAAAATGCCATTAGTTTAAGATTCGCGCTCGGTCAATAATAACAGTCTTCACCACCTTGGTGTATAATATAGTATTATGTACCAAGAACGAAAAATTGTCTATTAATGTCGAGTCTGCAAATTGATAGTCGAGGCGTAGTCGAGACTAGCAAGCAGGCGATACAATAGACAGTTATTCGCCGAGGTGCATTATACATTTTTTCGTCGATCTTCACAAAAAAATCACCAATTTCCGAATCTATTACTATCTATTCTTGAATATTATCATTTTCTATATTCTTTTCATAGACACCAATATTCATACCACGGTCTTATTCACACCTAAAATCTGGGGGACTTCGTGAATAATTAATTTGGCAACAGCAAATGACAGTTATTGTCACACTTAATAAATGACGTCAATGGTTATTTGTATGACTAGGCCGCGAAATACCTTTTGTCCACGACTATTTGATAATTTCAACATTTTACGTGTGCTTCTTCAAGTTGTAACGGTTCATTCTCAATTGGAACATTTTATTAATACACTCAGGTAAAAAAAAACGGACCCCCTATTTTTTTCTCAAAATCGGCTATATTTGTTTATTATTTTGGCTTTTGGTTTACACTTTTTATATTTTACCAACAAAGGACTTCCTCCTGGTATAAAAAGACAAGAATATGTCACTTAAACTAAACTTAATAAACAATGACATAAATAAAGGAAAAATACATGTAACTTAGTAAAATTTATGTTAACAACAGCAAACTTTAGAGGTACAGAAAACAAAATTTATGTTAACAACAGCAAACTTTAGAGGTAAAGAAAACAAAATTTACCACATAAAATAGAGTTTAGTATTTGGTATTTCCTCCTCTAGCCCTAATTATTGCTTGCATACGGCGTGGCATCCCACTAATGAGCTCACGAACTGCATTCTGAGAAATATTCTTCCAATCTTTTTGAAGAGCTACACGAAGCTCATTTAGTGTGGTTGGTGCTATAGCACGACTCCTGACACGTCTGCCTAACATGTCCCACACATGTTCTATAGAATTTGCGTCCGGAGAACATGCTGGCCAGTTCATTTTTTCAATGCTAACTTCTGTCAAGTATTCACTGACGCATCTCGCTGAATGAGGTCTAGCGTTGTCTTGCATCAGAATAAAGTTATCGCCAATAAATAGAGCGAATGGAACCACCTGATATGCCAAAACTTCCTCAATATACCGTTGTGCAGTCAGTGAGCCCCCATTGATAAACACTAATTCCGTAGAGGCTTTACTTGATATGCCTGCCCATACCATTACGGAACCTCCGTTACTCAGCCTAGGGCTAAAAGCACATTCTTGGAATCGTTCCCCATTTCGTCTCCATACTCGTTTTCGTCCGTCTGGTGAATGTAGCGAGAACCTGGACTCATCGGTAAAGAATATACTACTTCATTGCATAAGATTCCAATTGCTATGTTCACGAGCAAAGTGCAATCTCGCTACCCGGTGACGTGGAAGTAACCTAGGTCCAGTTTTTGGCCTCAAAGCTTTTAACCCCACCTCATGTTATCTTCGGCGAACTGTCCATTTACTTACATTTTTACCACGAACCTACAGAAGTCGATTTCTTGTCTGTACTGAAGTCAAATGACGATCCCTTAGAGAATTTAGTACAATAAATCTGTCATCTTGAGCGGTAGTTACCCGTATTCTACCACTACCAGGCCTTCTTGTGTTTCTTCCAGTATCCCCAAAACGTTGTAACACCCTTTGAGTGATAGAATGACTAACATTGAGTAATCGAGCCACATATCTTTGGCTTCGACCATCTTCCACAAGAGCTACTGCTTTAGCACAATCTTCAGCACTTAAAACCATAATTAAGACTTTAAAATTGTCAACGTTGATATTGACAATATTAACATTAACAAAAAATTGCCTAGCAACCGCCCAACAATTGAAAACACATAAGCTCCTTTCGAATTGCATGAATGAAATATGGAACTTTTGAATTTGAATTTTCCAAAATGTTCTTTTTTTTTATGTAAAACGAGAAAATACACATGTATTCCAACTTTTTGTATTTAGAGGGAAGTCCTTTGTTGATAAAGAATACCAAATATAATTTAAAAACCAAAATAATAACCAAATTAAGCCGATTTTGAAAAAATAATAGGTGGCCCGTTTTTTCTGCACCTGAGTGTATAATAGTTATTTATGTAACTAGTGTGTAAAGAAGCCTTTAAAGAAGTCTTTACACACGAATTGCATACAATATTTTTTCTACTAGCGAATATTTAATTAAAATACAAAAGTTTAATAGTAATTTTCAGTGCGTAAAGAAACATACTTTACGCACTAGTGCGTAAAGTAAGTTAAATTTTTTTTAGAAGAATCTTTGACGCTATTATTAATTTCTAATAAGATATTTTTTTCGTAAATACTCATGGATTTTTGGAGTAAATCATTCGCAGCATTCTGTGCCACATCTAATATATTTGGTGGTGTATTTGCCAAGTAAACTGAGAGATCGTCAGAGGAATCCATCTTTATTTTTATAATAATCTAAAATAACATCATAGTTTTCTAAAAATATTCAATTCTTAAATATAAAACACAATTGCTTACCCTAGGTATAGTCGGAAGATCTCAATTTAAATTTTAAATGTCAGATTCAATTCACAAAGAAATGTCAGTCACTCACCGCCAACTTATGCCTATTTTCCGTATTATTTCCAGTACTCAATAATTATTTAACAGTAATTATTAGGTTACTTTACCAAATTCTATAGGTTTCTATCTCCAATTTATGAAAAAAACTTAGATTTAATATCCGTTTATTATACCTATTTTTTTATAAGACTAGATATCTATAACTACATACATATTGGAATTTGAATAGTTGTTAATCGATACACATTTCAATACACAAAATCACAAAACTGAGTATACATATTTCAAAAACTTAAATATTCATACACAAAAAAACTATCAAGAAACGCGTTTTATTAACAACATTTCCAATATAAGCGAAAAAACGCGCTATCCCAATAAAAACCGTTCCTGGAACGTGCACTTCACTGGATCCATTTCTAGTAGACTATCATATCGTTGGAATGTCATAAAATGAAATATTTCATTTCACATTTTGCCACAGATATTATGATCTACTATGAATGGACCTTAATAAAAATTTGATAACAAAATTTTGCAGTCTTAAACTTCAAAATAATTTTTGATTGTCTAGTTGTCAAATTTTTTCTGTTGTGTCAGTTAGGGATAAAAATTAATTTCTACTTATTTTTTCTTGACAACGGTAGCTGGAACGCTACCGAAACGTTGAAATAAAGAATTTAAAAATATTGTGGTTTAATTTCCCAAGAAATTAAAAAAAGAATACATTTTTATGATTGTTATAAATCATGTCTGATACTGAATTCCGTATTATTCTCATCAACCTGTTACTTCGTTATTTTTACAGTGAAACTTTGTACAAATCTCTTGCTACATTCCGTACCTATAATATTGACTTTAAAACTAAATATTCAATTCAATGCCACCTTGGGGACAAGGTATTCGATTAGTGAAATCTGTCTAATCGGACTAGAAACTAATTTGTAGAGATCTAGACTGGATCTAGATACGATATTAGGCAGTATATTATCTCTGGGCAGTACCATAGATAAACCTCAGGTTTGCGTAGGAGAGAGGAATGGTCATTCTTAATGGTGATTTTGTGGTAAAAGGTGTGTAGCACCTGAAGTAGTCTTCAAATCTTTGATTTTTGCAATAATCCATGCTTAGGAATTATATTTAAAACTACAATTGTTAAGTTCGAGCATCGTAGGTTGTGGGTAGCCAGTTATTTTGGTGTATCTTTGAACTTTAACCTGTTTAAAGGGAGCTGAATTTCCACATTTGCAAATAACCATTTTGGACATAATAAATTCGTGTAAGAATTTCTGAGGTGAAATACTGGTATTTGGGGTATACTATCGGATCCATCCCACCTGATGATTCTAGTAGCTTATTAGTTGGAAGCAGTCAGTAAACCAGAAGTGTTTGGTTGTATTAGCTATACTTTTTATAATGATAGCAACACTAGACGTGATTGCATTTCATTTTTAATATTACTTATTTTGGTTTTGTATCACGGGAGCTTAATAATGGTGAATAAAGTTACCTTTGTTAATTGTATCAATGGTACCTAGGTACTTCTTATTTTTTTTGTTAATTTTGCTCAACTTTGCTTTGATGATTACCTACTTAAGTTTAAGATTAACTTTTAATTCACAGTGAATAAAAAAAGTTAAACATAAATTAGGAGGAAAAAATATATCAACACGCTGTTTTTGATAAGTTAAGTTTAACGTAACTTGTTATATCTAGAACTTCCTTTCTATTTGTTGTTCAAAGGTAGGTTTATTTTCTACATTTAATATTTCCCATAATAAATTGTAGTAAAAACTCACCTCTTTGGTTGGTGTTTGTACTTTCCCAGGTTGTGTGATGTGCATTCACATCTCCTCCAATACTTCCCCAGGTTGTGTGATGTGCATTCACATCTCCCCCAAAAGTCAGATCCCCAGATTCCCCTCCTATCCCTGACAACCCCTTAATTTTTCACAGGGTTCTTGTATGAGGGCCACATCGTATTCCCCCATTACTTTCGCAGATGCAGCCTTACTGTGCTGGAGGTTCGCCTGTAGTATTCGAACCCCCGCTATCTGGTCCTCTCAAAATTCGGAAGATCACCCTTCTGAGACCGTGATATGCTCGGAAGTCCATCGTCTCCAGAGCCTTGAAAGAAGCCTCATCGACGGAGAAGGTCAGCGTTTGGCCCTTTTCATCGCCTTTTCTTCCTTCGAGGGTCCATTTCCCCGTTTTGAGGCTAGCATTCTGACTAGCCAGACGGTCCTTCAGAATGGACTCCTCCCTTATGGCACCTGGAATGTGCACGAGGACCAGGGCCCTTCTGGAGAGGTCTCCTGATTCAACAACTGTCAGATCAGCACCTTCCCAGAGCTCGCCCAAGCCTTCCATTGCGTACCTGAGCCATTCCTTCGTGTATTCATTCCCACAGGTTATCCAGAGAGCCCCTGAGTGGAATGATGTACGTTGGAATTGGAGTCGGTTTGCGCTTCCCCCAGGAGTGTCAAACACGGCCTCCTCCAAACGGTTTTGAATCAGTCCTGCCTGTTCATGATTCAGAATGTTTTCTGGATGGCGTCTGTGGATCACCACCATCCCAAGATTTGCTGTTGCATCCTTATAGGAGACAGTCTGCACTTTCGTGCTCCCGTTTTTTTTTGCAACATGCATTCCTGGTGGAGTTGAGTTGTAAGGCAGTTAAGCCAAGTCCTCCCGATCCACATAGCTCGGCATACCCATCACAGGCCTTACCCTAGCAAGAGGGTCGTTGCTCTGCTATGTAGTTTGCGTTTTGTGTCACGAGCTTGTCAGCGATTGGTTATTCGGCTGGTAATGTTGGGCTTTCATAGCCCTCATCCCTCCTTATTTACCAATGGACCAGTTATTTAATTTGCATGACGTCCCTGGCCTTCCCCTATCCGCATTCTGGGGTCGCTTCCGATAGGTAGCTCAACCCATTACCCTCCTATGTCGAAGGGTAATGCACAGAAAGTTGAAATCTTGGACAGGCCGTAGCGAGTCCTCGAAACTTACTGAGCACGGAGATACGTATAGGTAGTTTTGTTAAAAAATGGTATGTGACTGATGAGGTAAGTTGTTCAGACCACAGACACATAAGTTATACATTAACAGGTTTTAGCACTGTAACTGAAACTTACCGGAACCCAAGGAAAGCAAACTGGGAGGCCTATCAAGCGGACCTAGGCTTTGAAATCCAAAGGGTGAGAGAGACGGTGAGAAATACTGTGGATCTAGACCTAGGTGTGGAACAATTCCAAGAAGCTATTGTGTCTACATTCAATCGCAACTGCCCCGAAACTACAAGGAGAGCCAACAGGAATGTGCCCTGGTGGAATAATGACCTTACAGTTCCGAGGGCGGAAGTACGAAAGCTCTTCAATAGGACAAGCAAAGACGGAGAGTGGACCGAATATAGGAAAACTCTGCCGTCATATAACAAGGCTCTGAAGATCGCTAAGAGAGACTCATGGAGGAAGCACTGTGAAGAGGTAGAACAGACCTCCGAATGTGCTAGAATCCATAAGATACTCTCCAAAGATCCTCAAAGGACAATTAACTTATTAAAGACAAGAGATGGGAGATATACACAAAACGGGAAAGAAACTCTGGTAGAACTTCTCGAAGTACATTTTCCAGAATGCAAAATAAGCGTTGAACCATTGGATACAGAACAACATATGGTCCCAAAGACTTCAAACCGGAGTAACGAGGAAAGTTGGAAAGTATCTAGAAAAGTGGTAAATCAAAGCAAAATGAAATGGGCAATAAACTCATTCGAGCTGCAAATTATGCTGCAAAAGACAAACGGCATTATACTCAGCAGACTGTGTACGATCCTTAGAGCAAGCATCGGACAAGGGTACATACCAAAGGTCTGGAGAAATGTTAGGGTTATCTTTATTCCTAAACCTGGTAAAACAGATGACAATAAAGCAAAGTCCCTGAGACCTATAAGTCTGATGTCATTTGTACTGAAGACATTGGAAAAACTGGTAGACATGCACATTAGAGGACGATCATTGGTAGAAAGACCGATCGACCTGGATCAATATGCATACAGACCAGGAGTATCCACAGAGACAGCACTCCATCACCTAGTACAAGGAATAGAGTACGCTCTCGAAAATAAGGAAGTATTATTAGCAGCTTTCCTTGACATAGAGGGTGCCTTTGATAATTTTTTACTGAATATAGTAACCAATCAAATTACTTAATTTCAAGTCATGTGTCAAATTTCATCCAATCACCGCTGTATTACAGCGATAATACCCTACATGTGGTGTTTTCAGTTTGGTGTTTACTTTTTATTAAAAATTAATTAAACGTCGAACTTACAACTGGATTAAAATGTCGCGAATAATTTGATATGGCATCTAATGATTCAATTAATTTACCAATTGTACTTTTCACAACTGTAGTTTTGAATAAAAATGAATAATATTTGTTTGATTATAACTAATAAATTATTAAACGTCAGATTTACAATCAGTTTTTTGATATCTACAAAGTAAAAAATTATCTTATCGAATACTCCTCGGGTCTTGATAAATACTCAAAATTTTGTCGTAGAGAATCCTTCAAGCGTGTTGCTTGATAATAGCCCAAGGCCGAAGGCCGAGGGCTATTATCTTTGAGCATTCAGCATTCTCTATGACAAAATTATCTCGGTATTATCAAGACCCTAGGGGTATTACTACTGATAATACCTCTCACAAAGTAATCACTAGGGCAATTCGTCACAAGCAAATTGACGACACAAGCTGCAGATGGATAGACTGCATGCTGAGAGACCGAACGATCTTATTATTATCAGCCCGGGTTTCAAGGGGGTGTCCTCAAGAAGGAGTCCTGTCTCCTCTATTATGAAACCTTGTAATGGACGGACTGATAAGGAGACTCAAAAAGGAACACCATACTATCTTAGGATATGCGGACGATCTGGTCATCATATCACAAGGCAGATTCAATACTACGGTTAGAGAGCACATGCAACAGGCTCTGAACATAGTAACAAAATGGACGGAAGAGGTGGGTTTAACTATAAGTCCCACCAAATCAAACATAGTACCCCATACCAAAAGAAGGGAGCTGGTGGGATTGGGACCACTATTCCTTCAAGGTACGGAGATTCCAATGGTTATGGATGTTAAATATTTCGGGGTTATTATTGACTCGAGATTAACATGGACCAAACAAATCGAAAAAGTAGCAACAAGATCGGAAACCACATTAATGATGGCAAAACGAACTTGGGAGAACATGGGGATTGAGTCCGCGAATGATACACTGGATATACAGTGTAGTGGTTAAACCCATAATAACATATATGCGTCTTTGGTCTGGTGGACAAAGACAACAAAAAAAATGCAATGATGAGACTAGGCAAGGTGCAGGTAAGGTGTAAGACTTGCTTGTCTCAGTATTGCAGGGTGCATGAGAAGCACGCCAACGGCAGCACTAGAAGCCTTATTTGACCCTCCTCCATTACCCCTCGTGATAATGGAGGAAGCAAGGATGGGGCTATTTAGGCAGAAAAATAGCCTGAGCAACAAAATAGTTAGATCAGGACACATATCCATTAAGGGCATCATAAGTGGAGCCATTTTAGATATGAAAACAGACTATATGGCCACTAAACTTCTCCCCAGTCCCAAATATGAGGTAGAAATACCTCACAGAAAGGACTGGCAAGACCCAAACAGACTGAAGCTTCCCCGAGGAGAGACCTGGTACACAGACAGCACACAGACTGGGAAGGGACAGGAGCAGGTGTGTATAGTGAAATGAGAAACACAAGATGCTCCTTTTCACTAGGAGAACATACCTCTGTATTTCAGGCAGAGATTTATGCTATCCTAGAATGTGTCAGAATTAACAAATATAGGACTGACACTCATAGGATAAACATATAAACAAACTAACTGACAGCCGGGCAGCCCTTGCAGCTTTAAACAGCCGCAAGGTAACATCCAGACTGGTAGAAGAATGCCAGAAAGAACTGAATGAACTAGCAGACCACATCAAAGTAAGATTAGTGTGGGTGCCGGGACATAACGGTATTTCTGGAAATGAACAAGCTGATGAACTCGCTAGAAGAGGTTCAGCAACAAAGAAGGTAGTCCGAGGGCAAATACAAAAATGGGTACAAAGCCAACATAAACTTCAGTGGAGGAACACTCCAAAGCAGGTACAGATTAAAATCTTCATAGGTGACACATGTGTAAAACGGGCCGAAGAACTACTGAACATCAGTAGGAATAAGCTAAGAATTATTACAGGTTATTTAACGGGTCATACCCCGGTAAAAGATCACCTGCATAAAATAGGGTTATGTAACGAGGACCTCAGCTGCAGACTTTGTGGCATGGATACCGAGACCGTAACCCATATCTTATCTGACTGTGAGGCACTGGACTCGAGGAGACAAACAATCTTCGGAGAAGCCAATGTGCCACCCGAAGTACATATATGGCACACATCCAATGGACCTATATCGTCTACTCGAAGGTACGGGGATAACTGGATGGGTGGAATAAATGTGGGAAGTAAAGTACAATAAGCCAACAGGCGCAGTGCTTCCGGCATCAGAACGGCTCCCAAACACAAAAAAAAGTATCCCGATAACACATCTAATCATGTCACCATCTGAGGTATATTCTTAATATTAGGGAGTACAATCTTTTCACTTATTTTAGTTTCTATGCTGCCTGAATTTTATAAGATCTGATGTTTTTTTATCAATTTCCTCAATGGCTTTTTATGGTGAAAACAAACAACTCGCCCAGTGCTTATATATTCAATTCAAAATTATTGTTACTTTCAACTAAACCGATGATTAATTAACTTTTGCGCGATCGATCTTTTTTGTTTATTTACAGCATCGGTTGTCAGGACGGTAGGTTGTGTTTACTGGCTTCTAAGTCCAACACGTCGGTAAGTATACTCTGGCAAGTTTATCTGAAACCGTGAAAGGAATGCAGTCGAAAACATTCGACATTGCCACATTTAACTATGAAAGAACTGAAGTGCTTACTATGTAGTGATAATAATTAGAAAAGGGTCTTTTTATTATCAACAATATTAAAAATATGATTAAACGTTAATTTTATAATGTACTTGTTTCCTTGGATTTATTCTATTAACAGTATTTTTTCAATTTATGAATATTTAAAGATGAACACTTTTCCAAATATGTTTTGGGCTTTTTGAAGCTCTGGCTTCAAGCGTTGTTGTTGTTGTTCAAGCGTTGTACAAAAACCATAATGACTACACCCTCGAATTACATAATTGGTGATTTGTATCGACCAGCTGACTTCTTATTGGTAAGCGCGTGCGTGAGATCTTCCCTCTCACTTCGTCAGTTGACTGATATTGATTTATCCAGTGGCGTTATATTTTTGTATTTTCAGTTTTACTTGGTAAAATAGGTACCGTACGCCATTTGTACATTTGACAGATAGGCGCCATGTTTTTCCTCGCCTCTTACCGATCCCGTATAGCTTCAGATAAACTTGCCAAACTATAAATTACTTACCGACGTCTTAGCCCTACATATACATTTAAGTGGTCCTGCATAATATATTACTTCATTCATTACACAAAAGGTACAAAAAAATAAGAGGATTTATATTTTTTTAATGTACAGTACCGAATAGAACAATATTAAAAGTAATAAATAGCATGAAAACAATTTCACCAAAATGCAAATATATTTTTGTACAACTGT
>CAJUYG010000855.1:111946-122433 GCA_910591675.1 Galerucella calmariensis | reverse complement strand
GAAATTCCAATACTGGGAGATACGAAATTGTTCAAATATTTTTCACATCTTGGGTAATTACTTATGGGAACACACAGAAATACAGTTTTTAAAATCATACCCATTTATTTCAAAATGTATTTATACACAAATGAATTGGTTAACAAATATAATATATTATTAATGTATAATAATTGCAAACCACAATAATGCACCATATCACAAAAATATAACGAATGAATCCATAAAGTAGCCGAAAGATACAAAAAAATATTGAATATAAATATAAAATCTCTTACCAGCTTAACGAACGTTTTATACGAGATGTATCGCAAAAATAGATCGGTAAATTTCTATAGAAAAAAAAAGAGGATAAATCGATCGATACTAAAGTAGAATGATTACTTCGGCTTTATATACACACCTCGTAGGAACCATTTTTATAAAAAAACGTTTTTAAAAATCATTATTTCGGTAAAAAGAATAAACTTCAAGGATTATCGTCCAGATCTAAAGGTAAAATAACACAGTTCTAATTAAATTTAAATCGTTTTTTTATCAAATCTTTGTTGACTCAACAAAGTAACAAGCTATATAATCTAGTTTATCTTATTTCCGCGTTAATTCAACAGTATTTCGATATTTTCTATACCCAATTAATTTCAATAGAATAAATATTGACTGCAAAAGACAATCTTAAAAAAATATGAAACTAACTAATCTATATACACTTATCATCGTCGCATCTTTTTCTTCATCAATAATTTCCTACGTCTGGCTTCCTCTTCCTTCCTTTCTTCTTCTAAATCTTCCATTATACCTGAAACATTCAATATATAGGGTAAATGGGTGAAACCATTCATCATCACCATCGTTTACAGTAACCAAGTAACTCCACGGGCCAATAACTAAATAGCATCTTTGTAAAACTACTTCTTTCAATGAAAACTTCTTCCAATGTTAGGTCGTCGGGGGTATAACACAAAAGTGAACTTATCAATTCGAGATATTATCCATATTAAATTACCAACCAAGCAATATCCAAAACTACAACTGTAAACATGACCTAATGTAATTTGCAGGTTTCCAGCACTTCATGGGGGAATACTGACTCCTGCGGATATACTAAAATTGGAATAAAGGAACTACCAAACTCTAGGAATCTCCTCGGGTACTGAGTATAAAATCTTTTAGGTCTCAGTGAATGGTCACCCCGATAAAAACACATATAAAGAGTGAATGATGATGTCAACAGAATATTTTTCACCTTTTACACTATTAAAAAAAGAAGAAGGGAAACAGAACTCACCTAGCTTAGTACTAACAACTTCTTCTTTCATCTGTTGTGCAAAAGATGTTTCCATATTATCCACATCATCTTCTTCGTCTCTGAATCTTTTTCTGTCATAACCGAATATTTCCGAAATATACTTAGAAATGTCTTCACCTGCATCGTCATCATCGATAAAATCATCCATTTCCGAATCGTATTCTTCCTCATCATCGTCCAAGATTCTTCCACCTGTAATGAGAGAACAAACTCAAACAAATGAGGTTTAAAGCAGATATAAAACATCAACTTTTGTGTACCCAAAATTTACCACCCTGTAAACACATTTTTGAACAATAAAAAGAATCTAATTACAAAATAAATTCAAGCCCAATATAAGAAGCTCATATTTATCAATGGTGGTATTAACTTAACAAAAGTGTATGACAACTTACGTTTAGTAGGAACCATCTTTGAATTACTTCTTCTAACATCAGGAGGAGGAAATTGTTTTGGAGGTAGTTTCTGCGGTACTTTCCGTCTAACATCTTCTGGTGGAAATCTCTTTGGTTGTGCTTCCATTGAAGACTTTTTCTGTGGCACACTTGAAAACTTCGTATCACTAGGTTTTTTTGTTTGATACTGTTGTGAAATGTTTGACAGTGGCTTTTTACTAAAGCTTTCGTTTTGTGAAGATTTCGTTTCTGGTTGTTTATGATTTGATGATCTTTGAGGTGGTTGTTTTGTATTTTGTTCGGGTTTGTACCTAACATCACCTGGAATAACATAAAATGTGTTAAATGATTAAAAATTCACTAATTCAACCATGTTAGTACCTGGTAGATATTTTCTTCCAGGTCTTGACTCTTCGGGAAATGTATCTTCCATTTCTTTCTTCTTTTTAATGGAATTTAATGAACTTTTAGCTGCAGATTTTTCTTTGTTAACTTGTTCCTTACTAGTAGTGTTACTTGTTTTACCGGAATCATTACAAGCTTTAACTACTTTTGGTTTGTCTGAAGGTTTCTCATAACTTTTAGTACTAGAATTTGTGGTAGAAGAACCTTGTTTTACTCTATCTCCCATTTTTGGTATTCTACTAGATGAGTTAAGTTGTTTTCTTCTTTCTTCCCTTCTCATTTGTAGTTCACGTTCTTTTTCCAATTCCATTCTTTGTTTTTTTGTTAATAGTCGTTCTTCTTCCTTTTTTTCCTGCTTTTCTATAATGACTGGTTCAAACTGTTTCTTTTCGGCAATCTTCAATAACTCTATCAAAAATATAGAAAATTCATATAAGTTTTAGCATTAATCAGTAACATCGATACTAAATAATGTACTTGTAAACTAACCTGCAAAGTTAATTGGTGGAGGGGCTGGTTTAGGTTTGGGTTTTGGTGGTGGTGGCATTTTTTCTTTGTCAGATTTTTCTAAGCCATTCTTATCTCCTGTTGTTCTATCAGGTGCATCATAACTTACACCTTCCTCATCCTCTTCATTCTTTTTATGCTTCCTTTTCCTTTTATGTGGCAACCTAGCCTCTTCTTCCTCTCTATCTAATGCAGCTTTAACTCTATCTTTAGTATTTCCCAAGTTTGTACTAACTTTCTTTTTAGTCATATCAAATTTTGGTTCATCAGGCATTTTACTATACTTTTCCATCATCTTGTTATAGTATTCAGAAGCTTCTTGAGACACATAACCATAATCATCCTCATCTGGTTGCATTGGTCCAGCAAGTGTAACAGCAGTATTGTCATTGTCTACTGCATCTTCAATAACAGACTGGTTTGCAGATTTGGTCCTTTTAAGCATGACATTCACTCTTTTAGATGCTTTTTTATCCTGAAAGTTTATAATGTTTCAAAAGAGACTGAAATAGGAGTGCACAGGTCAGTAACCAAACATTCTGAGAGTTTGGGAAAAGCCATAAGCATCTATCATGTGAACGTTAATGGTGGAAATTGAGTGAAAATGGGGAATATAACTTTTAGGTAGAAAAACATAGGTACATAAACTACCTGAAATTTGATATAATTCAAAATATTAGTATATGTTTTTGATAAATTATTTACCAACCTGGGATCGTAAAGCAAGTAATTCATCTCTCTTTTTCCGTGCTTCATCCGATTTTTGTTTTTCTTCAGCATCCTTTTTAGCTAAGAATTTCCTTATATTTTCTGAAAGTTGACTAGACGACTTCTTTTCTTTTTTTGGAGGTTCGAACTTAGTACTATAGTACCTCACCTTTTTAAAAAGGCAAAATTAAAGAAATTAATTACAAAATTTTACAAATATGGAATATAATAATTAGGTCTTGATATGGAAATAGTAATTTACCTTTTGATCTTTCGATTTTTCATTCCTTTGCGCAGTATGTAATATTTGTCCAAAATCCATGACTCTAGGTACAAAACATTACCTAATTCTACCACATAAGACAAATAAAACTGTTTTCTGGGATTGAGTATCAAGACTCCATATTATACATGTCACCCTTCCTGATGATTACTGATACTATTACGAAGTTAGCAGTAAATATTGGTCTTCTTCTTCTTAACACGTCTTTGCTGGATAATGATAAGCACGCGACCATAAGTATATACAACAAAATTCCAATGTTGGAATGTGAATTCTATACTGATTACTATTTCAGTATAAAGGTGATCTACTGTCACCCTTTAAGCTCATAAATAAATTAACAGGTACTTATAAAAAGATATTTAAAAGTTTAAGTGCCTAGTAGCATGTTTAGTTGAGTATTATTTTATGTATATATAGAAGAAGAACTGTCAATAATAACAAATGTCAGTGGTGTGACAGGTGGCAGTACAGTATATATCAAAATAAAGAACAGCTGAGGTGATGTTCTCGATAATATGGTGATATCTTCATGTACACCCATTGTTCTTGTTAGTTCAATATAAATTAAAACAAGTGTCAGATATGAATCGTAAGCCTCCTCCAACGTACGGTGCGATAGCTCCAGCACCTCAAGTTAGTTTCAGTGATGTACATGCAGTTGAATTCAATAGCATTTCAGACAGTATAGCAACTAACATACATACGATAAACTCCAGTATAAATGCTCTTGAAAGAGCTTTAAAAGTAATTGGTACTAACAAAGACAACCATGGGATACGTAATCAAGTGTATGTAAAATGTGAATAATCCTCATCCCAAAAATTCTTGAATTGCCTTTATCTGTTTCAGGCACGTTACACAGCTAAGTACAAACCAAATAGCGTCCGCTAGCACAAAAGAGTTCAAGAAATTAATGCTTGTTGCTAAAAAAGACAAACAAAGACGGCTCCAATTGGATAGACTGGAAGAAACTTTCAAGGCTGCAATAAAAAGATATTATAGTTTGCAAGAGGTAATAATATATATTATATTCTTAACAATTAACAACCAAACGGGTCAAAGTCTCATGAATAACATTAAATGACTCATAATCTTTCTATAACTTATAATTTGCATTTGATTACACAAATAAAATGTTATTTTTGTTATGGAAATTTTTTTTGAATGTACCTAAGTAATAAGAGCATGTGTAATAGGAGAGTTCAAAATTTCAGAAAGTTGCCCTCAAACAAAAATCTCATCTATTGATTCCATCTGATAGTTTGGAAGATGCTGCTGCAGATGAAAACGAAGACATGGATAAACAAATCCAGATCCAAAAAACAAGAGAATTGGCATTTGAACAAGACATGCTATTAGAAAGAGAAAGCAGAATACGACAAATAGAATCAGATATTCTTGATGTTAATCAGATTTTCGGAGAACTGGCATCTATGGTCCACCAACAGGCTGATTCCATAGGTAAAAATACACTTCATGAGTGACTGTTCAGCATTGAATTATTTTGTTGCAGATACCATTCAAAACAGTATTGATCATACAGTTGGGAATGTAGAAGAAGGCACTAACCAACTGAAAGTAGCAAGCAATTATCAAAATAAACATAGAAAAAAGTTGTTTATACTTGCTGGGATTGCAGTGGTGTGCGCCATTATTTTAATTGTAGTTTTAGTAGTTGAATTGAAGAAATGAGATTTTTTAAGTTTGATTAAGTATTATTTATCCACTAAACATAACCTGCTTACATTTTATATTTTTATTTAATTATATCATGTTACTTTTATTAACATTAAACCCTAGTTATATAAAGTTTTTTTGAACCTTATACCTATACTTTCACTGAATCAGGATTATACATAAACCACTAGACATAGTTTTTAGGGGGTGTAATAACACATTCTTTACTTTTCACCTACAAAAAACACTGAATTTTCTGGATTTTAGTGGAAATTAATTATTAAAAACTGTTGTGTAGTTGAAATTAAAACTCATAGTGAGGTATCCTGAAAAATCTCTACAATAATACATAAGTAAAAACAAATAAGTAAGTTCTTCATTAATAACAATAATTGATAATACAATCCAAGCCAATAAGTCTTCTATCTGGTAATCTCCTGTGCCTTAGGATTCTGAATTGCTGTGAAAATCGACAGTATGTGTATGGATGTTTCGGTTACAGCCCCGTCTAATGTGGCCGTCTGCCTGAACGACCCTATGACCAATAAACTCGACCTAAATCGCAGCAGGAAACTGTAAAAATTTGTAAATTCGTAGGTAACTAGCCAGAGACGTACTAAGGATACTACATTTTAATCACGACACCAAAAGTAAACTTATTTTGGATTTGAAAGTTGAATAATATTCAAGTTGTGTACAAACAGTTTGAAAAATACAAAGCACTGTGGAATCACTAACGTGATAGGAGCGTTCTGGTGTAGTATTCGTCATCATAGCAGAGTTTTCATTCCTATGTTGTCCTAGTTTTCATTTTCTTTTCAATTGTAAATATACTCTCGCCAGCACGAGAAACCAAGCAGTTAATTTTGAACAAATTTAAACTTTTATTATGTGTTTATTATTATAATAATTTACAGACAAATTGAACAACACGTTTCAAATATTTTTTAAAAGCTAGTGAACGGTTTATCAACAGTAAAAACACAAGAGCTTAACATTAACACTTAATTGCTTGTGTGTTGTGTTTTTTGGCAAGATAAATTAACGACAGAATATATGGATGAACAATAAAAGCACTATATGTTTAAAATTCAAAAATCTGACAGACTAATTGACAGTTTTTGCAGTTTTGCCAACACTTAATTGCTGTGAAATTATAAGTAACCAAACTTGCGACTTATTGTCATTGTGTAAAAGTGACGTTCGCTTACTAGGAAGAGAAGTTTTTATCCGATAAAAAAGGATGCACCGTTTTTATCGATGTCAAATGACAATAACATTTCCAGGCATGATTTTATTTAATGTCAGTTTTTCGACTCATTGTCATTGTGTAAAAGTGACGTCCGCTTACTAGATATTGAGGAAGAGGAGTTTTTATCGCGATAAAAAAGGATGCACCTTTTTTATCGATGTCAAAGTGACAATAACATTTCCAGGTATATGACATCTTAACATTGGAGTTAATTTATCAAATTGGAGGTGAAATTCATAGTCGACACTTGAGGGTCACTCATACTTCACTCGCATCCTTATTGTATGCAGAGACACTTGACAGGCGAAAAGTGAAGTTGAGTTTGAGTGTAACTTGAGTGAAATATGAGTACAGATTCCAGCTCCCTTTAGTGAAGATTTCTAACCTATAAACCACATTTGTACCTTACACTATTGTCATATACGATATCGAAATTTTGTTTGGTTGTTATTTGTCTTTTATAGTTTCAAATTTTTCAAGGAAATTAGTCTGATGGATGATTTTATTGATTTTGTAAACTATATACCTAGATGATGATAATGCTTACGTTTATCGTATTCGAATATGAATGCAATGCAAGAGATGTCAGATGAACGTTAAAGGACGTTCATAAATCACAATTGTTAACCAAGCGCAACCAAAAGTTCCTAATAATAAAATTGATGCCAAACTTTCTTCACTCAAATTGAAGTATTACTTGAGTAATGACTGTGGATATGAAAAGTCGCCTCGAGCTTAACTCAAACTAAGTTGAGTTTGAGTATGAGTGACCCTCAAGTGTCGACTATGAATTTCACCCTAAAACTTTAATTACAAATTTGAAGAATGTATTACAAAAAGCACAAATTGGTGTCGTGACAAAATTACCTTCAATATTTTACCATCAGACTTTGATCTGGAAAATTTTAGTTCATAATTGTACGAATTTTGTTAATATAAATTAGATACATACTAGTCCAGCCCTGATTTAGCGATAATTGAGAGTTAATATAGGTACATCCCTGCTGCGATTTGGATCGAGTTTATTGGTCATAGGGTCGTTCAGGCAGACGGCCGCTCTAGGCGGGACCATGGCGGGACATCTACGGAGGTTTCTTCTTCCAAACCACATAATCTAAATTCTTCTTACTCCTCCATTTTGAGCTTTTTCAGGTGTTCATTCAGGCGACAAGTTAGGATCCCTGCTGAAACTCTTATACCTACTTATAGTGTAGTGTTTTACTTTGACTTTTGATCCCAATAGGGTGTAGTCACCCAGAAAAATCTTCATTGTTTAAGCCCCACTATATATGTCCGATGATCAAATCTTTTCTTTTTGTTTAGTTCACATATTTCTTCCAAGATTACATTGGAGCTGATTCCGCTGATTCCCTCTTTGATAGTTCATCTGCTATTTCATATCAGGCTATTCCAGTGTGTCCTGGAGTCAACAGTAAGGTGATATATTGTTATCTCCTAGCTCATTGAGTTTGTCTAGGCATTCCTACGCCATTTTTGGAACTGATTACACTAGAGCTTAGTGCTTTAATTATTGCCCTCTATATCCTCTATCAATATTGAACTGTGCACTCTTTCTTATTGCGTGAATTTCCGCTTGAAAGATTGGTACTTGGGGTTTTTCCCAAACTTTTAGAGTGTTTATAGCTCCTGGCTCGTACACTCCTATCCCAGTACCTCTTAATATACCTACCATTGAAAAGCATTCTTTCCAAATGTGGTAGGTAGGTAATGGTATTTGGATCCCATTCCTTCGTGTCGCTTAATTCCGTAACGAGTTTATTTTAAAAGTTCTTCTTTGTCATCATACCATCTTGTGGCATGTCCCAGGTTATTTGATTTCCAAGAAGTGAGTACTTAGATGTTTTTTCAAACTATTCCCTTAATTAGTCTGTTTCTTTCATTGCTCCCGTAATGCATGAAGGATAGTTTTTGAATTTTGGAGATCTTTTCTCTCGTTGTCAATAGGCTAGTTCTATTACTCCACGCAATGGCTCCTTGAATATTAATTGGTGTCACTAGGTATATATATATATATATATATATATATATATATAGCAGTGTACATCCAGCTCAGGATATTTAGGTTACAGCCCCAGTTTCTCCTAGCCAGACTCCTGCACACAGAGCCATTTTTTCTTTACAACTGAAACGTCGAAAACATAACCAGAATAAGACAAAAAATATTTTTGTACAACTGTCATTAGAAGTGACACTTTTAATGATAGCAAACAATGTTAAAAATGATTGTTTACATAGCAGCGTGTTAAAAATACTTTTAACACTAGTGTTAAAAATATTTTTAGCACTCCATTTTCTTATGATGAAATCAGATGAGAAAAATTCAGCAATTGCAAATTTTTATTATCAATATTTAACAATCATTACTTATGAACATTAATATTAATCGTAAAACTAGAAAAAAGACGAAAACTGAACAGGAATGAAATTCAAATGACAGCGTCTTTTCTCATTTGTTAGTAATCATAACGTTGGCAACGTCTGCCATTCACAACAATCTTTTGATTATTTGAATACTAAAATGCATTTTGAATTTATTGTCATTGCAAATTCGCTCGTTTCATTATCAAAATAGGGAAGTTGTACAAAAAACATTGTATGGTATTTGTGTTAAAAGTGATTTTATTTTGTTCGTGAAATTGTTCAATTCGCTCCGCTCATTTCACAAACGTTTTCACTCACAAAATAAAACCTCACTTTTAACACTCATATCATAAATAACTATTTTATTAAAGGAGTTCAAGAAAACGGAAGCGAAAATAGAAGCTGAAACTTTAATCAAAGTTGTGATAGTATTACAAAAGATAGGAGTTAAAGGACATGAAAAAAGTGATATGGAAAAAACAGAAGAATTGGCAAGCAGCAAAATGAGAAAAGCAGGCCAATAATTACTTATCAAATTAATTGAGCAACAAGCTCGAAATAATTAAAATGCGGTGAAAAATGGCTGGAACAAGAACACAAATAAAAATACGTAGATTTTTATGGCTCAGAATAATTACTATCAAAGAATAGCAAACTTGTCATGGAAAAATCTAGACAGTCAACATTGTTGACTCGTTTAGATAAACTGAGAAAGATATTTGGAAAGGCGCTAATAACACAAGAAAAATATGTGGTAGGAAGGATAAGATTTGTTCCAGATTGAATTGTTAAAATATAATATCGTAAAAGGGGAATTAAAAAAACCTTTGTCGGTCCCATTGTTTCGTTCATTTTCTCTTCGTAAATTCACGGAATTCGAAAAAACAAAGCAATGTGCGAATTAAAATTCCATCCACGACCCCACGCAAACACCCTGTAGAAACCGGTATATCTCCTTGACCCATAGATATGGCGAAGAAAGTCTCGCAACTAACAAAATGACCGACGAGGAAGGCAGCTTGACGGAGTAGAAGAAGAAAGTAGTGTCTCTGTGGTTGTTGAAGATTTAGTATTGAAAATTCGCCACGACGATGGCGACAATGCGGAGATTTTTATTAATTTTTGTGATCTTCGTGTTGTGTTTTAGTGAAAAAACAGGTGAGAGGAGATTTTTATTAATGAATTAATACGCGAGGAAAACTTGTTTCGTTTATAACGTAACGTGTCTAATTTTAGGGTACGTTTTCCGACTTTTGAATATTTGTACCTATAAAATGCCATTTTCAAGTAAAATATATAATATATAAATTATAGTTTTGTGCTAAAGAGTTTTCTAATATTTTTGGTCCAGCTGTTTATATCTTTTTCACAGTATTTTACTTTTATCACATCTTAAGTGTTTCCTATATTTCCTCAAGTTTATAAACAAAATTTCAACATTCCCAATTTTCTCTGTATGAGCTGGATAAATTATACCCTGGAATAATACCCATTGAAGGGAAAAGGGAATTGATCCAAACCTACTAACCAAAAAAAACCCTTCTATATAATCTACAAAACTTCGAG
>CAJUYG010000855.1:85626-98201 GCA_910591675.1 Galerucella calmariensis | reverse complement strand
TGGCCTAAGTGCTGTGGGCCTAAACTCACTCTCCCCGCTCTAAAGACACCAGGCCTCTCACATCACAATGACAATGGAGGGGTAGATTCACTAGCACAAGAATAATCACGATTTATTTGTAATGGTCCAAAGCCATTCTGTAGTACTTATAGCGAATGCACTGTGAAAATCAAATGAGGAATGAGGAACTCTAATATAACATGACGACACACACCATCTGCCTCATAATCCCTATATTAATATCAAATTTGCCGACCCTTGAAAACCTCTGACATCATTTTCTTCAGATTCTTCTTCTTTTTCAGACTCCACAAATGATTTTATTGACCTTCGACGGAGCAGTGAATTTGAACAATTACGATCATTACAGAAAAGTTTTGAATCACAAAAGAAAAAATCCGAATGGTTGTGATATACGTGGAACGTTCTTTATATCCCACGAATACAGTAACTATCATATGATACAAGAACTTGCCAGTGAAGGGCATGAAATTGCCACCGAAACTATTTCGTAAGTTTTCTCACTGTTTATTTAAATGATAATGAATGTTTTTATGGACGCACTGTATATACGGGGTCTGAGCCAGCACACGAATTATTTGAATAAATATAACAATAGGATTAATATTCACTTTTCATAAATAATAATTGACGGTAAACAACAAAGTATACAGATCTGACGAGAACTGTCAGTGGTACGTTAGAAAAAGACGTAAGCCGCATTGCCGCTATGGAAGGTAAGTCTGCATCCTATTTTGAATGTTGTAATTTCTCCCGATTGAGAGTTCATGCTTGTGCGTAATCTGAACTTAACTAATCAAATTTCTTAAGTGAAATATTAGGGTTAACGTTTGTAATACATTTGAACGGTTCATTATTGTGGTATTTTGATTAGGATTAATCACAGACCTGTGTGTGAGACATTAGCAAACGATAGTGCACATCAAAAATGCCACTATATGAACTCAAGCTATATGAACTGTATTTACTGCGTTACAGTTCTCATTGAATTCCAAACTTTAGTGCTGCTCAGACTCTCCAGGTGGCACTATTCTCGCACGTTTATAGTGCCCATACCCTTCTATATCAGTGATTTTAATTACCTTTAGCCTAAAATTGATTTTGGATTGAATTCTTTTCAGGCTTCAAAGTGGCTTGGAAAACAAAGGTTACGAAGAATGGGTAGGCGAAATGGTAGGAATGAGAGATATTTTAAAACACCTTTCAAATATATCAAAAAGTGAAGTCGTGGGAATGAGAGCTCCATTTTTAAAGCCAGGACGTAATACCCAATACAAAGTTAGTTTGTTTTACTTTAAATAAACCCAATCTGACACTATTCTATTATTTTCCAGGTTCTAGAAGAGTTCGGTTATATTTACGACAGTTCTGTAGGTGCTCCAGCTTTACCAATTCCAGTGTGGCCATATACTTTGGATTATAAAATTCCTCACGAATGCAAATCTGGCACGTGTCCGACAAAAACTTTCCCAGGTAAAATTCACACTGATAATAAACATGATTATGGAGAATGAAATCTTACTGGGTGTATTTTTAGGTGTTTGGGAAGTTCCATTGAACACTCACTACGTAGAAGGCTTCGAAGGCGGTCACTGTCCTTATTTGGATCAGTGCGTGCTACACAACCATGACGCCGATGACGTTTTCGAGTGGTTACAAGAAGATTTTCTCAGATACTACGATCAGAATAGAGCACCGTACATGATGCCTTTCCATACGAATTGGTTTTCAATCAAAGAACTAGAACAAGGTCTACACAAGTTCTTAAACTGGGTCCAAACTTTGTAAGCAGTTTTTATTTTTTTTCCAGGACAATCGTATTGAAAATTTCTTTTTCTAGGACCGTGCGTTTTAACCCACTTTCCCGCACGCATTTTAGTTTTGAAAGTGTCACTTTCCCGCACTAGTGCGGGAAAGTGAAATAATGCAAATTTTGACATTATTAGATAGTTTTTCACTTCGGAAGTTATAACTATTGTTACAACAGGTGAATAAATAGTCCATCAAATAAAATCTACATCTTTTCTAGCTTTATGTTGCATTTTTAATTTTTTGAAAACAACTATTAAACTACACGGGTTTGATATAAGAATAATATATCAAATACAATTCTTTCATCTACAAATGACTTAAGACCGTTGCCGTCACTTTCATCGTCGTCTTTATGTGACCGATTCCATCCTCATCAACGTCATCTACATACCAGTTAACACCAAATAACTCCACTAGTCCGGCAATTTTAAGTAATCTACAGAATGGAACAAAAATAATTGTGTTCTTAATATTAATATTCATAATAATAATAGTAATAATAATAGTTTTTGGTTAAAGTTTTGTATATGTATCTTGAAATAAAATAACTTTTGAAAATGGGTTGGTATAATTTTTTGTATATACGGTCGTAGAAAAAATAATGTTCCTTACTAATGCGTAAAGTGTCTTTCCCGCCCTTGACCGCTTGCCTGAACTCCGCTCCGCGTCGTTCGGGTCAACTGCAGTCGCGTGCGGGAAAGTATCACTTTCCGCACTAGTTAGGAAAATAACTATTTTTTAAATTGCAGACCTGACGTATGGTTCGTTACAACCACTCAAGCGTTAACGTGGATGACAGATCCAAAGCCAGCGAGCCAATTGAAGAATTACGATCCCTGGGAATGTAAAAGGAAAGAGAATCTACCACCCAAACCGTGTAAGTTGCCCAATAAGTGCGCTTTGGCTTTTAAACGACCAGAGCTTAATTCAACGGACACTAGGTACTTGGAAACATGCAACGACTGTCCCAATGCTTATCCATGGTTAGACGATGCCAGCGGTTCTGGAATACCTGGGAAAGATAATTACGTGCCTGATAATGTTAGAAAATAGTTAATAATTCCTTATTAATAAAAATGCACTGCTAATTTTATGTGTCAAAAAATTGCAGCTAATTTTCTATTGTTATTCGTTCATTTGCCTAAATCTACTTTGATCATACTCTTATCAAAATTGAAATTTCTATCTCTATATATTTTTGTACTATATTTTTCCAATTCTTTTCTCTGCTGACCTATTTTCTTCAACATATAATTCTACTTTCCTTCAATTTTATATTTATATTTATATTCACCTCCTGGCTTTTGGTTGCACCGTACTTCTTCTATACTTTCTTACGATATTCTTTCTGTCATACTTTGTATTTATTCACTGCTACTCATTTAATACTCCCATGTTTTCTTCTATTATTTCTTCATTTTCATGTATTCCCTTTTGATTCGATTCAACTTTTACCTCTTCCTTCATTTCCATTATTCTTATCTCTTATCATTTGTGTGAGTGTGTGTGTATTTTCAATTTTTTGGCCCTAGTCTTCAATCAATTGTTTCATTTTGGTTTAATGTTATGTTCTCTCTATCGCTTGTCCTTTGTTTTTTTTCCTATCTTACAAAATCTTCATGGCTTTACACTTTCCTATGTCTCTTCATTTCCACATTCTTTTTTGTTACTTCCTTCTACTATTGTGAATGTTTTTCCAAATCAATCTTGATTTGGTTAATTTTACTTTCATGTTATCTTTTTGTCTCTGTTTCTTCATCTTTATTTGTCTATTTCTTTGTTTACACTACCTCTTTGTTTTCCAATCTTCGATCTTTTTTTATTTAATCTATTATACTGGTATATTGTCTCCATCAGTCGTCCTTTGCTCCATTTCTGATTTTATCAAGATCTTCCTGGCTTTACACTTTTCTGTCTCTACATTTTTATAGTAGTTTTCTTTTACTATCGGTCATTTCATTCCTTTATCTTCGTTTCCTCATTCCTATTTTTATTATTAATCTACTATATTCGTTCTCACTTCTCACTCTCACTTGCTTCAAGAATGATGTCATTTAATATATCATTCTTGCCCTATCTCTATTTATCATTCGTCCTTTGTTTTTTTCTCTTCTTCGAAATATTCCTGTTTTTTACTTTTTCCTTTTTACTCTTCATTTTTATATTATTCAACGTGTCTCTCTTTTATTATGCTCGTATTTGTAAGCACTACATGTTTGTTTTTCTTTAATCTTTTCTATTCACATTTTCACTCTTCATCTTCTAGTTTATTAATTTATTTATTGTACAATATGACATTTTTTGTATAATTTGAACGTTCTCGATATAAAAATAGGTACTGTAACTTTTAAGCGTTTTTATTTCAAACATTTGCAAATATTGTGATGTTATCTACTTTATTTACAGTGTCTGTGGAGAGTAGGGATGTGCTCACTGGAACGCGATAATTATGGTAACCAGTTCAATCAACACAATATATTTTGACTAGCGTCAGTGGTTGAAACAATAAAAAACTCATGCTATAGATACGTGATAAACAGTGTACAAATTAAGGTCCAAGGACTTACCTATACAACCTATACAACTTTCGAAAGTGGTCATCATCTGTGAGTTCTTTTGAATCAGATCTTGCTTCTTCCAAATCACCCATTTTGTTTATAACAATTCGTACTAAATGTTGAACGGGATCAATAATATATCTAACTATGAATTATTTTCTCACATCTATTTTAAATGAAACTGAAATTTTATAAATATAAATATATAAATTTATTATATTTCTTCAAACTTTTAGTTCCATTCAAAATAGAAATATAAGTAGATTCCACAAAGTAATAGACCGGTAGCCCATGACATGTGTAGGCTTCATTATTTTGAAAATTTTAAAAGTCGTTTTCACCATCGAGTTTAATGTGAAAACCAAGTGAAATAAGGCTATTCCCCAAGATCCAAAATTGCTAATCTACACTACAGAGGAAATTCCAATATTTAGAATTCTCACGAAACTAGAACGGAAGGAATATACTGTTTATTTCTGTCATTTGCTGCTGTTATCTGTGTTTTAATTGGGTACTGTGAGTGATACAAACATTAAATATAGTGGGAGTAGGAAAAACTTAATCAGAAAGATAGAAAGAAATACCTTGAGCGGACTTAGGAATACCTAAAATCAAATGGCGTTTCACCTCGAGCTAACAAATACCTTGAAATGATTGGAAATACCTGATATTATTACTCTTAGGTACTCCTAAGCGCATGGTGAAACGTCCATTCCTGATTTCGTCTTAAGTGCTACCCACTTACCTCAGGAAATGGCTGGTGAATTCGGGCATTCAAATGAACAAACAAAAATATTCCTATGGCAAATACAGATTCCATTCTACTATGAAATAATTCTGAGCCCATCCAATGCGATGGTTGAAATTATTCTTTCATACTTTGACACAGGACTTTCACTTATATAGAAGTATGTTTTGTGACTGCCTTGTCTGTATCAACAATGTGAATGGGTTTTAAACTTCACTTTTTCATTATAGGTAATCCTATAAACTTTCACTTCCATAGCGATACTTCATACTTTACAACAGTTTTATCACACGTGAATAAAACATCTACGAATATAAGAAACCATTTTATATATAACAGTATAAAAATACAATCAAACATGTATATTGGTTGTTGGTTACGCGTATTACAAAGACAGAACTCTTGTCAGTTAAGACAACAGAAAATACACTAAGCTTTTTTTTTCTAAATTCGACGTTCAATTTGGGATCGGTTAACTTTCTGGTAGGTGAGTGAATAGTATAAAATTTCCATAATTATATACTGGGAGTATAGAAATAAATAATATTCTCATCGTTCAAAACAAGTTATTCTGCTACCTCTCCAGATTTCGTCACATTGGCAACCAATTCAAATTTTCCTTCAGTAACATCTTCATCTAACTCTCTCCTATTTCTCCTGTGTATATATTCAACAGCCGTATATCCAGCCACTCCTATCACGAGTAGAACAAGTAATAAATATATTTTTATATTCATACACAAATAAGGACTTAAGATGTAGGTAATAACAGAGCCTGTTGATTCCCACAGTCTGAAATTACTGAAAGCTGCTTCTTCCTTACCAGGAAAGAGGATACCACTGTAAGCTGGAAAAAAAGAGAATTTAGTTACATTAACTTGAAATTTTTGGGAAGATTCATGGATGTTTTGCAGCATTGTGGATTTATAATCCAATAAAAAACACCTTGAATTGTTTTTTTTGCACTCCCCGATTAGGTTTATAAAGTGTATTTTAGTATGAGGAATCGAAGGAGCATATTTGTGAAGTTAAAATAGTGAGAATGCGTTTGGCATTCATGTTTTTCGCAATTAATCCAATAACTATTAACAATACCGAAAAAAGTCTCACATAAATGTTGTATAGCGTATAGTTCTTTTCACGATTTGAGAAATTGACTTGACTTAGGCTTGATATGCAATAAAACCATAGAACTTTCCGTATTAACCGTGTAAAGCCGCACTTTTTGACCACCTGCAAATAATACATCGCAATAAAATGAAGCAGTCATAATAAGAACGACCCAAAAGACTTATGGTGTTTTCAGGTAATAATTTATTATTTGCCAACAAAATAAATACGAGCCTGTCACGGCTAATACTTTTATGGCTTTATTGCAAGTCATTATCCCATCTAAGGTAAGGTCAGTTTCTCAAATCGTGAAAAGAACTATACGCTAAACAATATTTATATGACACTTTTTTTGTATTGTTTGTGGTTATTGAAATAATTGCAAAAAAACATGAATGCCGAACGGTTTTTCCATGATGTTAACAATTTGTCGATTCCATGAATATGCTTGTTCGATTCCTCATGGCAAAATACACTTTAAATACCTTATCGGGCAGTGTTAGAGCAAATAAAGTCGGTTTTGTTCATTTAACTATTGAGGCGAACTTGAACTACACACTTCATACATTGTAAGGTGGACTGTTAAAATGATAGAAGTTTGGGAACCTCCCAGTGTATACCCTACTTACAATTAATTTGTACTAGCCACAGAGCATCGCATACTCCCCACAGCCCGGAGACGACGAAGAATATCCAACTACTACGAGCATCAGGACTCCACCAAAGTAATGTTATTAGTAGTATTACGTGTAAAATGAATGCTGCACAAATCAGTGGACCTCTGCCGGTCAATTTCACCAAACTACCGGAAAATATTGATGCTATACCATTACACACTCCGAAACATATCATTACAAAACCTATGTTACTAATACCCCATCCACATCCAACGTACGCCTGAAAAAAAAGAAGATGCAGTTATATTCTGGCTGTCTTAACTCTTTTCAACTTTTTTTAATCTATGTAGCCTGAAAATAGGTTTTATCAAGGTCAAGATGTTGCACTTACAGCTGAAACTAACTGTTTCTGATCAACTCCACTATTTAATAAAAAATTTGATGACAGAAGTTACATTTTTATGGTTAAGAAAGAAAAATATTTAAATGTTACATTCCAAGAAATACCTCATTTTGGTATAGATGGTAGAGGAAAGTCACCAAATACGGAATAGTATCCTAATATGGAATACCTTCATTTCTCTAAGACTATAAGTATGAAACGCAACACTCGACTATTTTCTGTTTAACTCGGTCTACTAACTATCGCACCCACACCATCGAGTTAGTTGCGCGAATGCTTCACGTGTGGCAGGAGTGTTTTGTTTTGTTGTCGTGCAGAAAATTTTAAAGGTAAGTAATAAACGAGTATTACCCGCTGTTATGTTTGTTTACGTAAGTACTATTTACTATATCGTTATTATGTTTATTTCATTGTCATTAAAATATTGTGACTTTAAAAAATATTTAGAAGAGTTTGAACTAGTATAAAAATCCAAATAGGGACAGTCGTCGGTGTCTAATTATGGAATATTAAATTAAATGCTTGATTTGTGGGCTCTGGGCACATTATGATTGTGCTGGTCCAGAGTTTGATACTTGGATCTGTGACTTTTGCAAGTAATTATGTAACTTCTTCCATTTATCACAATAAATTATATTTATTTAATTGATCTCAAAGATATTAATGTCAATTTTTGTTATTGTTATGTTGATTTATGCTTATATTCCATATATGGATACCTACCTATTCCATATTTGGTTACTCATTTGTGATTTCGTTTTTTGTGTTAGATTTTAATTTGATAACTAATAAATTTGATTAAAGGCTGTTAATTACTACATATAATTGTATGTCTGATTAGTAAAAACATTAAACTGATTTAATTTATATGAAGTTTTTTTTTATATCCCAAAAACAAAATGGTATTCCATATTTGGTGATTTTCCTCTATTGATGACATATTAGCTTGTTTTTTAGGTAGTGAACAAAAATTGGATATTTTTCAATTGTAATCATAATTTTCATCCAAAAATTCAATTTACATCATCAGCTGAAGGAAATAACTCGATTAATTTTTTTTATTTGAAAATTTAAGTCAATAATATGGATACTTGATTTTTAGGGTTCCGTACCCATAGGGTAAAAAACGAACCCTATTACTAGCGCCATATGCATAGTCGGTTGCTGATGTGTTATGTCGGAGAGCTATTCCGGCGAACGTTCAGCACGTGAACTCTGTAACAGAAAAGAAAGGAAATTTCTTTCTATGTAAAGAACACAAAACAGTCTAACCCACAAAACAGTCCAACCTTTAGACTGTTTTTTGGGCTAGACTGTTTTATGTTCCTAGCATAGAAATAAATTTCCTTCCTATTCTGTTACAGAGTACACGTACTGGCATCTTGCCGGTGGAAGAACTGCGCATGTTTTGCTTTGCACAGTCGATCTGCCACGAAGACAAAAGGTTTGACATTTCAATATTGATGTAGGGTATAGAGGGCGAAGGATTATCATAATGTCGTATAGTCAAGCACTGAGCTCTTGTAAAAGCAGTTTCAAAAAGTGTCGAAATGCCTAGGTAAATTCAGTGAATTAGGCTCACTGTAAATTTCAGGATACACAACCTACAGGTGTAAGCTAGCGCAATACAACAAATTCGTAGAGCCAAAAAGAACTCATGGAGAAATATTTTTGAGGACATTCCGGGTGTACCAGTATTCTTTCAAATCCACAAAGTCATGGCAAAAAATGGGACAACTAGGAAAAAAGTAGTTTCCATGGGAAAAGCGAACGGCATCTATACAAAAACCAAAGAACAGTGTTTAATGAAACCAATAAACGTCCACTTCTCAACCTCAATAATTCTGATCACTGAGCTTGGCCTACCGTCCATAGAAATTAGCCAGACAGTGCTGAAAAATAGCCACTGAAGTCACTAGACCAAATAAAATTAGATGGGCGAATTGCAACCATTTAAATCTCCAGGGACAGTTGGTATATATCCTATTCAACTACAAATGGGAATTGATTCACATACCCAAGGTAGGTAAAGTATCTGACCTAACGCCAAAGTCATATAGGCCAATAAATCTATCCTCTTCTCTACTGAAAACGTTAGTTACTGGACAAGTACATAAGATACGAAGTGTTAAAGGATAATCCCCTAAGCAATCGTCCATATGCCCATCAATAACGCAAATCCACGAATCTAGCGTCAAATGATTTAGACCGGTTCATCCAAAGTCAATACAAGACGAAAAGATAGCGATGGCCACTTTCATAAAGATCAATGAAGCATTTTGCAATGTCACCACAAATTGGTTGGTTCATGCAATGAATAGACAAAGAACAATATACCGATGGATGGAGGCAACTCTGGAGGATGTGAAAATAATATCATTTCTCAGCTGAGTCACCATCAAGCAAGCAAGCTAGAACTGGTAGATAGTGTCCATAAGAAGAAGTGCTATCGCCACTACTATGGGCAGCTTTAGTTAATGACTTCACTACATAGCAGCCCGATTACAGTAGTTTGGAATAATTTGAATTCATTTTAGTGGCTATTTGCGGCTGAAAGGTTGTTGACAGATAGCTTTATCAACTTATGGAAAGCACATTTTCGCTACAGTTCGTTCGGTGAATCTTTTGCCATGTATGAAATTATTCAGATACTACTTTTTGTAGTACGTCTCTTTCCTACTCACACAGAATCTAAACCCCGAAATGTTCCATTACAACATAATATAACAAACAGAGATAGCCATATGATGAATGTCGGCGATAAGTTTAACGTGACCAAAGACTTTGTTTACATTTTTATTTCACATTTTTATTAATTTTTTTGCCACTTGCATATGAATTTAATTAAAAAACAGTTGTTATAACGGCTTACTTACACCCGAGTGTTCGACTTATTCCCAAGTAGCACATAAATCTCCTTTTGAAACACAATTGTTATATACCTGGTTTATTAAAGCGTCTAGGTTACTTTTTCATTATATAAAAGTTTTATAACTCGCAAATTTGTTGGGAAGCAAAAGCATCGTATAAATAAGTCACAAAAATGTTATTATGATAAATTAATATAACAGTCGTAAGCCTTGAAAAAAAATACACTCCAAGATGTTTATAAAATAATGCTTATAAAACTATTTTGTGTAAACACAAATTTATTTTATAATAGGTTTATTGCAGCTTTCAGAAACATTTATAAACGCGTTACAAAAATATGACTTATTGTTCTAATAAAGTTTTATTAATATATTTTGTAATTGTTTTCATGACAGTTTAATAAAATAATGTAGGTTACGCAATACTCATGTTTCATTAATGATTTTTAATAAATCATAAATCAATTATAAAAGTGTTAAGTAAACTTTATAAAGCAGTTATAAAATTAACCTAACTATTTAGATAGGTACTATACCCATAAATTGGCACCGAAATTTTTTAAAAGCATGTCTAACGAATGGAAAAAAATAAAAAGGAGTGGATATTTTAAAAGAAAATTAAAACGTTATGGGGAAAGGGCTTTAGAGTCCAGTATTTTCACAACTCTAGCTAATAGCTGACCAGTTCAGTCACTTTTGGTGGAATGTGATTCATTATCTGTACAGGAGGATCTTACAAGCCCTTTGAAAGAGCTTCATAATCAGTCTATCCAGAATATTATTTATGACTCAAGTGACGAATGTGACGATGATGATGATGATGTTTTTCCTTACTTCGCGCAGAATGCCGAACAATAAACAAAGAAACAAAACCTTTTGTATTAATTTTTAATTTAATTCTTAATTTGTAACATCGTAAACTAAAAAACAATAGGTTATATTCTTGGCGCGGTATTTTTTTGGTCCGTTCTTTCGTTCTTAACGGCTAGTTCCACTTTCAGATTATTCTGAATTAGGAGCAATGTCTTTTTATGATGAAACACATGGAATGAAAAGAGTGCGATAGAAACTCGATTCACTCTGATTACTCTAGAATACCTAGACGTAAATAAACGTGACTAGACAAACTCGCACATTGTTTGAAGTGGTAACCATAGATAACATGTGGTAACGTGTACTGTGGAAGTGGTTTGAAGCATGTTTGAAGACGGAGAAAAGAAAGCGGTGTTGTAAAGTTTCAAAATTTTTGTAACCTTAACTATTTACTTTCTTCCTCGTATTTAAATCTTAAATTTTCAATCCAATAAATAATAGTAATAAAATAAATACGAAAACACCCTACTCAAAATATGCTTATGATTTATCGCTAAATAATGATATAAAGAATTATTGCCTTTCACATGATTATAATAATTGATATGTCAAATTAGAAATAAATGTAATAACAATTTAGCTCACATAAGAATAATTTTCGGAAAATAGCTAGGTTGGATAATAAAACATACCTAACAGTCGATTTAAATTTTCCTGTATATGGTTTTATGTAATCGAAAAGTTCGTTTTCTTACTGAATTAAATTTTATTAATTTGATTAATCTAAACTTAAGAAGTGAGTATAATCGGTACCTACCTACCAATCTATAGGAAATAAATAAAAATTTTAAAATCAAATTTAACCCTATATTATTATAATGTTTATTTTTCAAAATGTTTAAAAGACTTACAACTCTTAATTATGGCAACAAAGCAATATGACATTTCTTTTATATTTTATTATTATTTTGTTATGTGTATCCGGATTACGTTATAAAATGAAATTATTTTATAAGTGCTTTCTTCATGACAAAACTGATTTATTAGTTGACGCCATAGTTTTTAGCAATATTTTAGCTTCACTGCATTGAAATATCATTAAACAAAATAATTTCAAAGAGTTACCAACATGAATTAAATATTTTTGAATGAATAAACACATTTCCTAAAGTATACAAGGTAAAACTGCTAACATTTTTGATTTTTTATTTTTTACATAAAATTTCAATTTATCAAATATATCTAAATATTTGTTGAAACGGCGGCGCTTAAATTTTTTACCGCAAATATATATATATTCTATCAGTAAAGTCACCTTGGTAAGTAAAATTTGGTTGAAGGAATCTCTAAAATCCTTTAATACCTATATTTTCTGTGTCTCCATCTTAAAAGAAATGGCCATATTAGATGTGGCTCTGGAACCATGCATACATTCTAAATATTTAGTGAAATTTATAAGTATAAGCCAAAATGACTTTTATTACAGTTATAAAATATAAATGTCTAGGATTAGCAAAAATGCTATAATATTTAGTTAAAAACATGTGTCTCGAAAATATTCATAAAATTTTAATACAACAGTTATATTAAAGCTTTGTAGATATACTCAAGAAGGTTAAAAAA
>CAJUYG010000855.1:43498-80626 GCA_910591675.1 Galerucella calmariensis | reverse complement strand
AGTTACTTGTCCTTCTTTGTTTGGACAATATTAAAATATTGTGGTTTATACTTCGTGTTTTATTGAACCTCTTGTGTTTCAAAAACCACATTTGAGATATGGATGAACTCTTAGAACATTATTGTGGTTTGATTCCCAAAAGATAAGAGAAAAAATATTGAAGTAGAGCAGTGCAGTCGAAATCATTAATTTGCTTTTTTTCAGTATATATGAAAAAGTTTGCAATATATGCCTACATTTTTTATTGTTACAAAGAAAATAATTGATTTTCCAAAGCTTAACATGGCCCAGAACGTAAAACGCATACATCAGATGTCAAATCCTCTGTATACGAGAAAACTTTAGTTAGGAAAAGTAGCTCCTACTTGAATTTTTTTCCACATGTTCTCAAAAGATTGAATTATTTAATTTGAAGTTAATTAATTAATTCTTGTCACATAGAGCTAAATTTTATAAATAATGCAAAGAGAACAGGAGATATTATTTAATCAATATCCTATCAACATTTACATTTAGTTTTACTGTGAAATTTTAAAATTAATAATTTATTACAGTTGAAATATTGGTACTTTTTTAAATTCTAAATATGGATTTATCGAAAATCTAAACTAACTGATTATTAAACATATTTGTATATTAAAAAAAACCTGCTACGCCCATGAATTTTATCATAAATACCTAAAAATTGCCTAAAAACGCCAATAATTAAACAAAATCGGTAAATAATGTGGATTGTTTTAAATCGGTAAATAATGTGGACTGTTTTCTATTCTGTCAGTTGTTGATGTGTTGACAGTTTATACTGAAAAAGTAAAATCTTTGTCAAACACTCTTTCCTTGTCGACATAACAATGAAATATTTAACTGAGACTCACCGAATAAATATTCAAATATGCTTAAAAATGAAGTTATTCCTGCGTTGGTAAAGGCAATCTTATATCCCAACGCAATAGATCCTAGCTTACCGAATGAAAATGTTTGGTTTCAGCAAGACGGGGCAACACCCCATTATGCTTTAATGGTAAGAACTTAGATGAAATCTTATCCTATAAATGGATTGGACGAATAGGTACTATTGAGTGGAGAGCTAGATCGCCAGACCTTACGCCGTTAGATTTTTTTCTGTGGGGTTATCTCAAGAACAAACACAACCAACTAGCATTGTAGACCTCAAAGACAGGATAACTACAGAAATACGGAATATTTCACCTAAAACTTTAAACAAAGTTAAGGAGGAGTTCTATAGGAGACTGTGCTATTGCCAACAACTAGGTGGAGAACATTTTGAGCATTTATTTTAATGTATTAAAATCAAATACATCAGGTATTTTATGTATGTGTTTAATAACTATAATAATAAAAATTTCACCCTGTATAATTTATAATTGACAATACATCATTTAGTTTGTTGGAATATGGAATATACAGGGTGTTTTATTAAGAAAAAACAACACCGACTATGGCATGCTTGCGTGAATCACCCTGTACATTTAAATTTATGTTTACATAACGCACAACTCAATTCAAAAGTTGACGTGTCTCGGCATTTTTTATAATTTTCTAAAATAATGACAAAGAATTTTATTCCATGAGTGGTTTCCACACTGTATAATAACACCATTGTTGGTAGCGTATAAATGTAAGTAGCAGTTTAAAATATACAGGTTAATTCCGTATGACAAATTTTTTCATTACAAAAAGAGCAAAATTTGAATTAAAATACAATTGGTACGACGTTTGGAGTCCTATTCTATTTATTAGTGAGATAAAAGATTAAATATGGCATAGTACAACGCTCTGATGATGTCTGTTTCAACGCAGGATGTCATTAAATTTCCATTTGAAACGATATAATATGTGGGTACAAATAGAATGACAATATTCTCATTTGTTTATACGTGTTGAAAATCAATTAGTGTAATCATGAAAAGTACCTACATAGAATACAATGTGTGATATTTAAAATAGATTTGTTCATCGAGAGATTCTTCAATTTATTAAAGTCATATGCTCATTATAAATATGCAAATTGTATCCCAGGAATACTAAAATACAAATTGGATAATCATTTTTATTCAAATAGTATGAAAATGTGGCCTGCATATTCGAAAATAAAGTTACCACAAGAATAGTAACCCATTGATTATTTTACATATACAGTGTGGTATTTATTGATTTTAGATAAGCATTTATCTCAAAGTATTAAAAAGTAAAAAAAAAAATAATATAAATACTCCATAGTTTTGTCAGACATAAAAATAATGATAATAATAATGATTAATGGAAGATAATACCAACTCTCTGTCAGATGCGGCTCCTGGAGTTTGGCAATAGGTGTTCGTACAGTCAAAATTAAGAACAATAAATAACAAATTTCCTAGATAATTATGAACAATTTGAAACCAATGTCGCTATATGTTAGCGTAAGCAACACTAACACTTGAACATCCCATTGTACCAGTTGCACAAAAACAAAATACTGATGATGTTATCCTCTAATAGTAACTTTTTTACTGTATTAAAATTTTAACGCCACTGAAACAGATTGTGATGTGATTCTGATTGAATGAATGAATTTGGTTCTTTAACGAATCTACACAATGGGTTCGCCCGCAACATGAGCTTCCACAATACAAAATTCAACCTACAGATTTATAGTAATACTCCAAGAATTAGTGAGATACAGCTCGAATTTATTTGGAATGAATGGGGTTTCTGAAAAAATATGTAAAATAGATATGTTCGTTATTTCTGCAAAATTAATAATCAGAAATTTTTGGTAGGTAGTAGACCATTTGCTCAAATAGTAGTTTAAGAGTAACAAGAAAACGTCATATCTTGATAGATGTCATTTTATATTTTAATATCAGTGATAAAACTTCCAAATCATAGATATAATAGAAAATAAAAATGGACCGAAAACCTTCAATCAGTTCGCAAAAAGATGTATTAGTGCAATTTATGAAGGAACATGAAGATTTGCAAACGGGCCGGTTTACTTCTGATTCATGACATATCAATGACATATAAAAATAAGCAAATCCTAAAATGGAGCAGAACTAGCCTACGCATTCTGACTGGACTGTTTACAGGTCATTGTAGACTAAATTACCACCTAAAGAAGATTAGTCTGGTTCAGACCTCGGAGTGTAGGCTCTGTAATTTGGAGGACGAAACTGCGGAGCACATACTATGCTCATGCCCAGCCTTGGGCAGGGTAAGGTATAATTGTTGCTTTCGTTTATTTGGGCTTCAAGCACTTGTGCGTGACGCCTCAGTCGTCACGACTTTTGAGCAAATCGAACACGATTTTTTAGGATGCTCAAAGCCACCTGACATGTGCCAATGCCAATGAATTTCCTGTGTCGTTAGAAGAACAGCTTTCGATTATAATTTATTTGATAAGAAAATTTTGCATATTTAGATATTTTTAGTAGGGTTTGAATCGTATTAAATCGTAATCGGCACAATCTTAACCTTTAAATAAACGTCAAACCGGACAAACGTCAAATTTAATGTCCGTGGCTTGAAGCTCATACTTTTCGGTATGTGCTTGAGGGGCAAGGGGAAGGTAAAAGACTAGGCGTCACGCCCGGTAATAAACGAACGGAATTCAGTCACTACGAGCTGCTACTAGCAGCCAAAAGTAAATAATCGAAAACGCTTTATATATTCGGTTTTTATAGTACCTTAGAGCCGAACGATTTCAAAAAAGTATCACCAAATACAACCATAGACTTCGTCAAAAGCACAGGCTTGTGGAGTGAATTGTAATCCCTAGGGGTGAGTCACAATAGATCTAACGAAGGTCGCAGTGGAGGTGGCAAGAAGGCCACACTCACATAGAACCTAACCTAACTTATTACAACCTGCCGAATCAGTATGATTTTGGTTCACCCAGTATCTAAATATGATTTTTATTGAGAGACACGCTGTTAGATGAGTTACTACGGAATTATTTATTAACTATATCTGTCATAAAAGGTACTATTTAGACCTATTCGATTGTTATTTTTGGTTAATTAATAAGTCTGTTTATTCTAGAAGAGAAAGTAATATGACTTTTATAAAATAGATATTCTTTATTTTATTAGCAAAAAATGTCCAACTCCATCAGCCAAAGTTAAATTTCAACATTTCGCAATAATATTAAAAAAACTTTTGAGAATATTCGACCTAACTTTTTAGTATTGCTACAAGGTCGAAGCAATGGAAGAAAGTGCTTATTTTGACTTCCAAAATAATATAAGTACTGAAATTTAAATAAAATCTTTCGGTGGCCAAAATCTCTAAGAAGTTTGAGATGCTCTTTAACTAACTGGTTTTAATTAGTTCCCCTATTTAATGAAAATGTTTTGAAAATCCTGGGATAATTATTTCATTTTCATTGAACAGTGGAATTAATAAGGAACAGTTAGCATCATTTATAGGAGTAATATGAGTAAATTTAACGTTAGGATACAAACAGTAAACTCAATTAGATAATAATATTGTTAAATATATGCTTGAAGGAAAAAATAATCTAAATCATTAAATTCATATTTGTTTACACAATGTATCATCACACTTTGAATATAAATTTTATACGCATTTTCCACACAGTTTTGTAATTAAGATTTCTATTCTGTGGAAATTTCATACCTTGGATTTTATCTTCAATCTACAGAATAAATGTTTGACGATATAAAAGGAATTTCATTTATTTTATTGAACGGCCACCTTAATATGTTCATAGTTGATATTTCAAAACTTTTCAATTTTGGACCAATACTGATGATTTTTTTATAAAATTGAGGAAATTCATCCAAGATTTATGTACATTGATCAGATTTTCGAGAGGTCTACATACATACATTATACGAGGGAAAATAAAATACGCTCAAAACACCCTTTGGATTCATTAATTCATTCATATGTTTGGGTTGTGCTCATTAGTCCAGGTACTTAACTGGATCCTTGTATCATTATTCATATTATCCACTTCAATTCCAGAAGCTTCGTGTCTCTTATATAGGCCACCAGTAACTGGAGGAATTTTCAGTAGTTGTAATGGTTGTATTATTTCCTCTTCAAAGTGCTTCCGTCCAAGTCTTTGTAGGTTCTTACAGACGCAGAGTATGTTTCATCGTAGAGTTCACATTTTCCGCATATAGGCTCACTAACTTTGCCCATTCTATGCAGATTCTTCCTCAGGGTGCAGTGGCCAATCACCAGGTCGGTAACTGTCTTGAAGTACCACTTTTAACCAATTTCATCAGCCTGGACGAGAGTTCCTTGTCTACGTTATTTAGTAAACTGTTTGTATGGAGCTTGTGTCAGCCTCCATTTTAACTTACCAGTTCCCGATTTGTGATTCCACTCAATGGTTCCGGACCTATAAAGCCTCCTTTAGAACCATTGGAATCCCCTCATGTTCCAGCACCCATTTTAAAGACACTTTGTTGACTCTTGCCAACATGTTAAGGAATTTTTGATAGGTAAAGGTTACGCGTTTTCACGTGAAAGCCATTGAGAGATACAAAATTGAATGAAAATTGCTTCAAATGCCAGTGGCGTGAACAATATACACTACTGGATCAACAGTTAAAAACTGTTTTTTCATAAAAATATGCCCTTTTACATTTGAAAAAACCTGCCAAATGTCAAATTAATTTATTCCTCCATTTTAAAATTATCAAATTAAGGCCCGGTTTCCCATAGGAGAAAATAAATATAATAGTTTGTAGACAATGGTTTAACCCACCCTTCGGTTTCCCATATAATTCTTGTGATCCGTTCAGTTTATCCTCTCCGGCTAGGACGTTGGCAGCACTGTTAGTACAAATTGTCCTAAATGTTTGCTGACGGCAAACGAAATTGTTTGTTTTGGAGGTAATGTTCGCAGTTTTTATCCATGTTGTCACTGATCAGTAATCGGATGATTTATCAAAAATATTCGTTAATTTTGGAGCTAGTAAATAAGCACAAAAGTGTAGTGGAATGTAAGAGAACGGACTTTGTGTCTACCCGAGAAAAAGAAACTGCTTAGCAACAAATTAAGCAGGAATTTTATAACACGTGGGATATATTATTAAGACTTGAAAATAAAAAAAGTTAATATGGAAACCAGCTTCAAATCTAACAATACTTTGAGATCTATCTTAACAAAAACGAAACCAAAAAATGAAGAACAATCTTCAGAAAATTGCATATATCAGATATCTTGTGAATGCGACAAATTCTATTTAGGTGAAACATCTAGACCATTGAAAGTCCGAATAAGTGAACATAAAAAATACATCAAAGATAGGGAGTTCTTTAAGTCAGGTATTTGTGAACATGCTTGGGAAGAGGGGCATAAACTTCAATGGGATTCGACAAAAATAATATTGAAAGAGCCCAATAATAAAAGACGAGAGATCAAAGAAAGTGCTTTAATACAACTAAATGCAGATAAATGTGTAGCTAGTATTTCAGCCGAATGTAGTCAAATTTGGTTACCAATGTTAGAAAGAGAAATTTCCAATAATCAATTACCTGCGTTATCAGGATAGCTTCATAATTTTTTATCCAGGTTGTCTTATGATTTATCATTGGAATAGTTGTTAACTGATACACACTTCAATACACAAAATCAACAAACTGAGTTATACATGTTTTGAAAGCAAAAATAATCATACACAAAAAAGTAACAACAAACGCGTTTTATTAACAACATTTCCAAAAATAAGCTAAAAAAAAAGTGCTATCCCAATAAAAACCGTTCCTGGAACGTGTACTTCACTGGATTCCATTTCTAGTAGACTATCATATCGTTAGAATGTCATAAAATAAAATATTTTATTTCTCATTTTACCAGAGGTGTGGTCTACTATGAATGGACCTTAATAAAATTTGACAACAAAGTTTTGTAGTCTCAAACTTCGAAATATTATTGATTGTCTAGTTGTCATATTTTTTCGTTGTGTCAGATAGGGACCAAAAATTATTTTATTAATTTTATTACTAATTAATCTTGACAACGGTAGCTGGAACGCTACCGAAACGTCGAAATAAAAAATATAAAACATTATTGTGGATTGATTCCCAGAAGAATAAGAAAAAAGAATAAGTAATGCCACAAGGAACTTACAGAAGATACAAAAAAAAATGGTTAGTTTCTTGTTCACTTTTGCTGGGATAAATTTATACCATAGGATAACTGGCCACCAAGGGCCAGTTAACTTATGCATAGGACAAATCAGTAGTTAACCAGTTGGGAAACACTCGCATGGGTTAAACTCTGATTTTATCTGTTAGATTTAAACCGAGTTTAAAGATAGGAGATAGGAAACCGGGCCTAAAACATTTAAATAGTCAAAAATTCAACACACCGCGTCCATAGATCGAACGTACCTAGTACGTTTGTACGTGGACGTACTGGGTACGTCCTACAATGGACGTTTCCAGTACTTCTTGAAAAGGTCCAGGACGTGCAGACCTAAATTAGACCTAAAATTGTTGTATTCAAGACGTCTCGTGCTATATGGGTTATGAATCATTAGATTCTAGCGATAGATCATAGCGAACTGTCGTTCCAAATGGTTTCCAGAATGCCGTGCCTTCTAATAAATTATATTTATAAACTCACTGGTCGTTTTGTTGAAAATTTTAAATAAAAAACCTAGTTGAATCAAAATACTGCTTAACAGAACTACAATCTTAAAGTAAGCTGGCAGTGCAATCGGACATGGCTATATACTAATATTATATTGTACTATTCCTTAACTATATTAATAGTTTTTATTTTTATTTAGAAAGGAAATCAATAACCACGCCTAAGCAATCATACATTATTCAAACCACTATTATTAAGTACTATTATTAAATTTTTTTTTATATATTTAATCAAAACAGTTTATTTTAGTATTAAATTAGAATCAAAAATTTTTCATATTCAACATTCTTAAAACGATGTTAATTATATATGAATAAATAATCCTTACCTTATAATGTCACGAAAATTGTAACAAAAAGTTAGTAACAATGAGAATAAAAACCGTTCGACAGGCAAGCAGTGAATGTAATGCAAAAGATATGAATAACCTTCTGTGGAGCACGAAGGTAGTATACAGGCAATTTAATTTATTCTAATATAAATATACCAATTAATTAGTAATACAATTTACTATTCACAAAATATCGGTGCCAGAAGGAATGATTCCCATAAAAATTTATTCAAAATAATCGTTTTGCATATTTATCACATGAATAACCAAAATTTGTATGACATGTGGACAGCGTTGTGGGAGTAAACAAATAAAAATAGCCGAATCTTTTTCAAGAGTTTCTCAATTGTACAGAAAAATCTGAGGAGTGTCATTGTTTTCGGTATCTGACAATGACCATTGATTTATCATGTTATATCCTAATAGCTGGTGACCGTGGAGATGAGGTTTCTTAACAAACTCCCCCACCTCTCATTTGAATGGATAGACTAAAACTTGTAATATAAAATATGAGCCATTTTTTTCGAAATGTTACGCTTCTCAATTGGGTACCTATATTTTGCAGAATTTGGCTCGAATTTATTTAATTCTAACTACGCCCTCCAGATGGACCAACAAGTCTAATAATTTCCAGGTTTTTTTTTGGGGCCATTTTCATCATAAAATGCTGTACTACAGTCCGGTCCTGAGATCTTCTTATTTGCCAGCCCGGTACTTCTGGCTCACCTAAATTTTCAGATGTGGCAGGAAGTACCATCAGAAAGTGCCCTCTACAAGGATTTATCTTATATCTCTGCATAGAACATGACAGATGGCTCAAAAATCAAAATAAAACTATTATTTAATAATTTTAATATTAATAATAATTTCCAATAATTTTTCAATGGCACCCATATAAGCCTCATCAAATGAATCTCAAATGAAAATAATTAATGTGTTATGTATTTAACAATAAATATTTCTTTATGTTAACTTTTGGGTCATTTTCCGCATGCTAGTAGGAAAAATATTGTACCAAACACGTGCGTGAAGTGACTTTTTCGCACGCGATTGCTGGCAGAACTGTGCTAAAGCGTCGCTCGGCCATCTGCAATAGCGTGCGGAAAAGTATCACTTTCCGCTCTAGTTAGGTAAACTACTATTATAAAACTGTAATTACACCACTAAAAGTTATTAGACTCTTTTTAACTTATTGATAACTACGTGGAATACAGATTGTATGGCTCACAGTTGGCATGTCCAAATATAAAATCATCATTGACCACAAGCCATGGCGAAAGTGGTGAAGTTTCTTGATAATTTGAGGATTGAAAGGTATTTAGAAAATGCACAAACCAAAAATAGATAATACACATAGATTCAAAAGTTTTGGATCACCCTAAATCTCCGAAAAAAAAAAAACGTGTTCATTATAAATGGATCAGAGATTAATCCAATAATTAGTTTCAATAAAAAAAAACGTGTATATTTGTCAAAAAATTTTATTATCCAATAATAAACTTGCTTTAAACATAAAAAGTATTCTTAGAAATTAAATAAATTAAATACAAATTGATTATTTTTAAAGAAAAGGTTAAAAGAGAACCTGCACGAGAACCTTTAATAATGAGTATTTCCACCTCTAGAATTTATGCAAGCTTGAAGTCGCCTGCCCATGCTGTTTACCAAACTATTGATATTTTGTTGACGAATATTTCGCCATTCTTCTTGGGCCGCATGAACAAGTTCTTGTACACTCCTGGGTGGATTTCTGCGTGCTGCCACTGCCCTGGCAAGCATGTTCTATTGGATTCATGTCAGGAGATAGGGCAGGCCAGTTCAAACGATTGATACCCTCAGTTTCAAGATACTCATTTACAGCTCTGGTCCGATGAGGTCGGGTGTTATCGTCCATAAAAACGAAGGAATTGCCAACAGCTGCGCGCCATAGTGTCACGTGGGGATGTAGAATCTCTCTGAGATACCTATTAATACCTAATACCTAATACCTAATTAATTCTGTGCGATCATTTAACATGATACCAGCCCACAACATAGCACTTCCTCCTCTGAAGGGCAACACAGGGCGAGCATGGGAAAGCTGAGCAACTCTCGTTGGATCCCGCCACACACGTATTCAATGGCTATCTTGTACCAAACAAATCCTTGTCTCGTCGGAAAAAAACAACGAATTCCAAAATTCTTCAGGCAAGGCCGCGTGTTCTTGAGCCCACTGTAGTCGGCGAACTCTGTGCTCAGGTTGTAGTCTGGGCACTCTTATTGGTCGGTGACACCTCAAACCTGTCGCAAGTATTCATCTTCGTGATGTCGAGATCGATACTTGAACTCCCAACGCATGTCTCATATCTCTTTGGAGTGCTATTATTGCCATGGTCGGGTTTCTCCGGATAGTTAAGTGGATATAGCGGTTCTGCAGCTGATTAGTAACACGCTTTCTACTGCTTCTAGGTCTATCACGAAGAGAATTGGTCTAGAGATATCGGTTCCATACACGAGACACATCACTTTGCCAAACGCCAACTCTATTTGCCACGAACCTTTGAGAATGACCTTCTTCAACTAAAGCCACTATTCTTGCACGGTCAATCTCACTTATGACTTGACGATTCATGTTTGCACTTAAAATCGTAAAAATCAAATGCCTTGAATGTTAAAATGATCGCACTAAAAATGTTATCTTACAAAAAAAACTGTAAACATCTGTATATTGCAAAAAATATGGAACATATTGGAATGGTAAACATTGATAAACAAGCCAACAAAAAATTGTTAGCGCAAAAAAATTCCTTCGCATCCGAAGAAGGTGATGCAAAACTTTTGAATCTATGTGTATTTTTGATATCGAAAAATACCATAACATTATGCGGTATTGTATTTATAATAATTAATTGAAATTAAACAATTATAAACGCACTTTCATGAATAATATTATGAATATGTATGTTTTTTATAATACTATACTACTATTCTCCTGGGTAGGATTTTGTGAAGAAAAAATTCACAGAGAGAGATAAGGGAGGGAGCTGTTACTATAGAAATTTTATTGTTTCCATATTTTACCAAATAGAAAATGTTATCCTCAATAACTCTTTTTGTCACCCTTTCATCAGCTTAACCTGTAAATATGTAACGGAATCTTCGCCTATTATATTTATAGGTGATGAATAATCGTTCTGGATTCTAAAGCCGTATTTTTGAATGACAACAGATATTTTACCTTTAACACTGCAACGACAGAGTAACCAAGCAGAATGGAGACAAAATATGTTATCTCTCGGGTGCCTTCACTCCATTAGTCAAAAGTACGGCCCCAAATATCAGTTTTATGATAAATAACTATTTCTATGGACTTGACTTCTTATGTCATGATATATCGATACAGGGTAGCGATAAAGTCTGGCACCGCGTCTATTTCTTTGAAAATAATAAACGAATTATAACCGCTCAAATTGAGCTCTCTGATTTGTATAGTGCAGTGAATCACTCCATTTTTCCATTTTCTACGTTTCTGCTTTTTCCGATATTAATTCCCATTTCTTCCTATCTCTCCGTTACACATTTTGAAACATGAAAGACATAATGTATATTTGATAAGCTCCCACTTATTTAAAAAAAAATTATGTAATCAAATCATTAAGTAGTGGAGTAAAATAAATTAATTTTGATATCCGCTCGAAGGATGACTTGCGCCTTCTCTTGGAGAGTAGTAGAACTTCAATGGGTCGTTCTATTTATATAAATACGGCTTTCTACACCTTACGCCGGTATTTAATTACAAGAAATGATTTGAAAAGTTATGTTGAGCGGTTTTTATAGCAAAGGATTAAGTATGCCAAAACTTACTCTGAAATTTAACACGAAAATTTTCGTCTTTAAAATGCTGTATGACGCGATCAAATAATCTCGCGAAAACTGTAGAAGTGAAAATATAAAATATTTTCATTCTCCAGACAAAATTTATAAGGTGAGTGATAATCGGGGCAGAACTGCATTACATCCCAGATAGCACACTACATCTTTAAGACGTCCAGTTCATGTCTTACTCTGGTCCAAACTATAGATAATGGCCCAAACGTGAAAAAGACGTTTTTCTACTACCGTGTGTAAAGTACGTACTTTAGACACATTTTCGAGTGCGTAAAACTTTATTTTACGCACTAATGCGTAAAGAAAAAATTCCAATATGTATGTAGTTATAGATATCTAGTCTTATAAAAATATAGGTATAATAAACGGATATTAAATCTAAGTTTTTTTCATAAATTGGAGATAGAAACCTATAGAATTCGGTAAAGTAACCTAATAATTATTGTTAAATAATTATTGAGTACTGGAAATAATACGGTAAATAGGCATAAGTTGGCGGTGAGTGACTGACATTTCTTTGTGAATTGAATCTGACATTTAAAATTTAAATTGAGATCTTCCGACTATAACTAGAGTAAGCAATTGTATTTTATATTTAGGAATTGAATATTTTTAGAAAACTATGATGTTATTTTAGATTATTATAAAAAGACTCTTCTAGACTCTACGCACTAGTGCGTAAAGAAAATTACTATTAAACTTTTGTATTTTAATTAAATATTCGCTAGTAGAAAAAATATTGTATGCAATTCGTGTGTAAAGACCTTTTTTTCGACTCATGTGATTGTCGCATTCGCCTGCGGCTCATGCGACAATATTCACATTCGTCAAAAAAAAGGCTACTTTACACACTAGTTACATAAATAACTATTTTAGGACGTACGTCTTATCATCCCTTTGTAGGGATATTTTAAAGACGTTTCAAATATTTTGGTGATGTGGAGGTTGAACTCTCTTAGCAATTATTAATGGGGCAATTTGCCAACATCACCAAATTATTGAGCACTATTAGATGGTAGAGGGTGACACAATCATACATTTCCCATTCTTGTCTTTCCATAACGTATGAATCATATGATTCAACATTTGGTACTAGCCCAACCATGGTCTCAGATAATTGTTGAATATTATGGAGTAGAGTCAGGAGAACTGTACCTATAAAATACTGTATTCAGGGTCAAAGTGAAACTTTTCAAATTATACCTCCACCTAAACCTAACCACTTTAAGAGAGGAGAGAATACGTGTAGCGTTATGTGGACTAAAGATACCACTAGCGCCACCTTGGCTACTGCTGAATAATTTAGAAGCACTTGTACTGATGAAAGTAAACTCCGTTCCACATAAGAAGAAGCAGCGTGAAATTACTGTCGTATGCGCGAGCTTGTTGTCAACACCAGCACCACCGTCCATAAATTTCAATAAGTCTGGTAACTCCTTTGAAGTTGTTGAAATGTACCGCGTTTTTTGTGATCGGTCATAAATCATGCAGATAACAGCAAAAATGTGTTATACGGGGGTCAATCGGCACCGTGATTAATATGTTTACTCGGAAGTATATCTACGAGGGACAGGCGTTAAATATTGATCATATTTAATATTTATGAATATTTATTTCTTTGTAAATGAAACCAACTGTTTTCAGATAACTTCACAATATATTGAAAAAATGGTAATTCTAATATATTATGGAATTATTTGGGAACAGTTGATTTAATTTACAAAGAAATGAGTAGATTCCACAGAGTAAGAGTCGAAACAGTAAATTACACGAATATTCATTTATGAATATCATAATTCAACATAACGTAACATAATAAGTATAAAATAATTTGAATAATGAATTACATAGATCTATTGAACTAACCTAAATTTAGAGAAGCTAACTTAGGAAAATTAAAACCATTCTAGCAGAAAACAACTACCCACGACAATTTACTAACAAAATTATCAATAAACGAATTCAATCCATATATAACAACTCCTAAACTAATAAAAAAAATCCAATACTTATATTTCGCTTCCCTACGTGAATGGAATCTCAGAAAAAATAAACAAAATAACACAAAAGGAAAAAAGATCAATTTCCCACAAACTGATTGACACCAACAAGATATTTTTCTCAAAAATTAAAGCAAAAATAAATAAACACAAGCAAACATATACAGTGTATCAAATTCCTTGCCAAGATTGCTCCAGTACATTCATTGGCCAGAGTAAACAATATCTGCAAAAGATTACAAGTTCACAAATACTCCAAAACAGATGTAACAGCACTCTCACATCATAGATAACAAACAGGACATGCATTTAACTATGACCAAACTAAAATTCTCGCAAAGGAAAAAAACGATAAGGTGGGAAATGTTTTGGAAATAATCCATATTAAACAAAATTCCAACAGCATTAATTCTAGAAATGACATAAAAATCTTCAGCATTATTTTTGACGGAATTTTATAAAAATAATAACAGATAATTATTTGAGTACCACCTCTGAAACTTTTTGTGCCTTACTATTGAATATATCCTAAAATTTCACCTGTACTATCGAATAAAAATATCAAAATGCAGTTGTTACTAGGAAAAAACCAATAATGTATGGTTTTTTTGTAAGTAATATATTAAAACTTGAAAGGCAAATACTGGAACCCTACCTGAGATAATTATTATACGACAGTCTAACCTAAATTCGAATAAACTCGGACAGAAACAGAGCAATAAGATCGGTGAGAAGCCATTATTACAGTACTTGATGCTCAAAAAACTAGGTTCAAATAAAACGTTTATTTCGCGCACTCAGTAGAACTCGTATCGACACTGCGAACTATTCAATTGGAGACACTCTGTAAAACTAGCTAGCCCACCCGGTGGGCACTCGAGGCAAACCGGCTGGGCAAGGGATGCGCGAGGACAGGAGGGGACGATTTTACGTTTCGGCGAGAGTAAGCAGACTTATTGAAATTTATGGACGGTGCCAGCGCCATATTGTAAAATTGACATTCGACTTCAAATCACCCATTTTGCAGGTTAACACAAAATGAGAATCTGTTAGCCTTGACTGTAGATAATTTCTTCCCCCATCACCAAAAAATTTTTTAATAAGGCTTGGCTTTTTATCAAGTGAAACACACAGCACTCACAAATAAACTAGCTGAACGTCTTGAGATTTGAAAAAATTAAAAATATTCGACAGTGAATGATTGCTTTAAACACAACATCAAATGTCAATAATAAAACTGCTGTCGGCATGGAACATCGTTTGTAACGCCAATGCCATTAGACGGTCGATGCGAGGCGACATAGATAAGCAAGAACGATTTTGGTTTCTGCGCAAGTAAGTTGGCAAACTTCACGTGGCTTCTTTATATGTGAAACGTAGTCTGAGAAGAGCTTAATAATAACCATTGGAGTTCCAAGAGGAAATGGTCGAATTGAGTTCCAGCTCTTACGAAATTCAAATTGAAGGATCCTGAAAAATGGTTTGATTAGAGAATTCTACAGAACCATAGGGGTAGTTCATTTTCAATATCTTCTGTAAGTTCCTTGTGGCATTACTTATTATTTTTTCTCTAATTTTTTGGGAATCAAACCATAATAAAGTTTTTTTATTTTTTATTCCGACGTTTCGGTAGCGTTCCAGCTACCGTTGTCAAAAGATTAACTAAAATAATTTTTGGTCCCTATCTGGCACAACGAAAAAAATATGACAAATTCTGACAGGAGTAAAGATGAGGAATAAAGATGAAATACTGATCAAGGAATCATTGGAAGTAGCTTCAACACAAAAATTTGATGAAGAGAGAGAAAATACCTCAGAGCAGGAAGCAGAAGTACAGGAAGAAAACAAAAAAATATAAATAAATTGAAGAAGAAAAAAACCAAGGTCTGATTCATGATAGGATCACTGAGTGTGTGGATAACTGAATTTTTAATGTATTCAATTAGTTTTATTATTGCGATTTTATTTTAACGTTTTATTAAAGTCTTGCGTAATATTACATTCAGATTTTAATGAGAATCACCTTATAAACTTGTGTTTGGTTTCCGGGAAGAATATTCTGACATAAAATTTTTGGGAAACACTTTCACTGTAAATTGGTAAACTTTCAAAATAAAACTGTTTGATAGACCTCTGGGATTTCACCTGACAAACTAAAATGAGCCCACATGTATATCATTTATATTCATGGTAAAATTATTTCACATCACAGCAAGGTTAGTTTTCATATTTTCACAAATAAAATCTAATGGAAAAAAGATTTTACGATTTTATGATTATTTTTTTTTCCAGAGGCTTCTAAACGGGCAATATTTTAACTGCAATAATGTGGCTTCAACAGTAATAACGACCAGCCTATGCAATAAAGGATAATATTTCCAGGAATTGCTGCCAGCATTTACATGTGTTTCAGACAAATGTCGGACGATCGAATCCAGATTGAAAAAAAAATTAATGTTCATGATAATGACATATTGATATTGGAATATTATATCAATTATATGGATTTGCTTCCGAGAAAGCAATGTGGATAACCTGATACGAAGCGGGTACATATTATGATAATGTTTCCATTTCATCCAATTTTTTTAATACTTCATTGACCATTCTCCGTCTGCTTGTAGTAGCACACGTGCCGAAGGTGCCTTGTTCGTACTAGAATACAATCGTGTCGGCGGTCCAGTGCGTAAAAGTATAATTTTCCGTACTAGTGAAGAAAATAACTGAAGGTGGTCTGTAATTTCCGAATTTTTGGTGCATAATTAATTATATTAGTGAAATAGTTGTGATTTGCTCCCTGTAAGTCCAGCAAATGGGTTGGAAAATTAGAAAGTCATCATTACTGACTTGTTATTCAATATAAATAGAACATTTTCTGACATTATAGGTACCATATACAATTTTCCGCATAACCTTCAATACTTGTTGTTCTTGATGTATCAGGAAGTAACGTTAATTTTTTAAGCTAATGGAGTTTCTAAGTATCAATAAACAATTTATTTATGGATTATCATCAAATTCCTGAAAGGATTGAAAGTTGATAAGCTTGAAGCTTTATACAGAGTTAGTATGAAGTATGGAACCCCCAAGTATTTCCCCAATGGTTCAATATTTTTGAATGGAACGGCTCATCCCTTTCTAAGAAGATTCAAGGAATTTAAAAATGCTATCAAATTCAATGTACTATGTCCGGTTGAACCGGAAATGCATATCAACTTTGATATTACAAATAGAACACCCTGTATATTTTAACATTTTTGAATTCCTCGTAAAATTCTGCATACAGTAAATTTTTTTATCTTTTTAACTTTTATCGATAATTTATCGTTTTTGATTTAGTTATAAGGATGAAATGTCGAACCTCTTATTGTCAAATAAATTATTTATTGAGTAATTCACGTATTAGTGTGGTACAAGGTGTGTAATTATATTTTTTGTGTTATTTGTTACTATTGTTTTTTTGTTATTGTGTATCTAGGTGAAGGAAAACGTATCGAAATTTTAATTATGCGAGAATGCGAAGATGATAAATTATTTATTAAAGCATCAATCAATTAGTCAATGGGCAAGATTGATGATGTACAATACCATAGTACTACCTCATTTTAATTATTGTGCAACTATTTTATATTTTCTTAATCAAAATGAGATTGATAGACAAAAAATGCAAAATCGTGCAATGCGAAAAATTCTACATTGCTCAAAATACACTCCAATAAATGAAATGTGGAAACGCTCAACTGGTTGTCAGTAAAAAAACTGTTCGAATATCATACTCTCGTATTCATTTACAAAGTTAAAGTTGAAATTGCACCAGTATATTTGCGAAATAATTTAATTATCAATAGTGAAGTACATAATTACAATACCAGACATAGCAGAAACTATCAGGTACGTATATATGTATATAAAAAAAATTCAACTTATAACTCCGTATTTCTAAAGGGATTAGATGTGTTCAATGCTTTACCATCCGATATAAAAAATGGTATGGGTTTAGAAGTTTTTAAAAAGCCGGCTAAGGGATTATTTGATTAGTTTGGTTAGTTTTATATAATTTTAAGTTACTTACTTTATATGTGGATATAGTATTATTATTGTTATAATTCTTAGACATTAGCTTATGTGCACCTACCTATATTCTAATGTGAATTGTTTTAAATGTTTTTAAGTTGATATGTACATACATTTTATAAGTTAGTGATAATATTCCTAATTCTATTAGCTCTTTTTGGCTAAAAATAAACAGACAAAAAAAATATTCAATGAAAATATGAATGGAAAGTTTCACTGTATGCAAAATTTAACAAGGAATTCAAAAATGTAGAAATATACAGGGTGTTCCAATTAAAATAACAAAGTTGATATAAATGTCCGGTTTAACCGGAAATGGTACATTACGTTTGATAGCATTTTTGAATTCCTTGGATCTTCTTAGGAGGATATAAGCGATTTCATTAAAAAATATCAAACCGTTGAGAAGATACTTAGGGGGCTCCATACTGTATACTAACTCTGTATAATGTATGTGCAGTGAGTACCGAATATTTTCAAAAACAAAATAGTGATTGAACAGTACAAGCATGAACATTTATTAGTGAATCAAGTTTGTTAGTTGCTGACATTGAAAACGGTTGAGTTCATAAAGGATGATATTTAATAATTTTCAACAGTAATTACTCAAGTATGGTGGTAATTTATGGATACTTTTAACTAAATGCACGAATCTTTGTTGCTATGGAAATCTCACGAGTGGACGAAGTCCACAAGTGGGATTCCCTAATCGGCGTGATTATTTTTTAAACTAGGTATTTAGCAGAATGTTAAGCGAACAAAGTATCTTTATTAAACAGGTTAACTGACAGCAAATTTTTAACGTCAAATAAAAATGACACTGACAAATTTCTGGTAAATGTGATTCAATGTGTAGTAGTTGTTTTTGATCGACATGACCTCATTTTGAAGGGTCTATGGTTGAAATAATACCCTTCTTGGTGTGCGTCATCGATTGTTGATGTCTTTCTAACACATTACGTAGGAAGGAATGGAAAAAAAGGCAGGTCTGTGATCAATCCTAATCAAAATATCACAATAATGAACCGTTTAAATGTATTACAAACGTTAACCCGAATCTTTGACTCACAAAAATTTGATTGGTTGATGTTTTGATTACGCTCAAGCTCAACCTATCAATCGAGAGTTCAAAATACTATGAAGGCGTTACTTTCGTAGCGGCAATAAGTCTTACGTCTTTTTCTACTGTCACACTGACAGTTCTTGACAGGTCTGTACTTTGTTGTTTACGGTCAATTATTATTTATGAAAAGTGAATATTAATCTTATTGTTTTATTTATATGAATAATAAAAAAATATGCATGAATACACGGAAAAACATCAGTATTTTGAAAGTTCTCAAGTATTTTCAGTTAGACAAATAAGCTGGTAATTATTAATTGCATAGCCTTCTCGAATTTGGCTAAATACAATCCTGATGATCTTACTTATCAAATTTGAGGTTAGCTATATGTCAAAATAGCAAATGAAATAAACGACATGCCGAAAACCCGGATATACGTCACAATTGATGAGATGAAAAATCTTCTTTACTTACGTATTAATTCGTTCTACATTTTCTGATATCGTATAAACCATTTTGGAATCCTTTTGGTCGATATCAATTAATCTTCAATAACTTAATAATTTTCAGAAAATTGTAGTTAATAAGAAAAAACCGCGCTTCCAAGATTTTGTAACATTAATTAATCATAAAATTTCGGCCGAAACTATGTGTTCTTCTGGTTTTCGGGAGAAAGATAAAAGTTTATCTAAACGGTAGAAATACTTGGTAGTTGACTCCAAAAACAAGTATATAGTTGTGGAAAATTCAAATATAATATTTTATTTTAATAAACAATATTTTTTAATCTGAAAGGCAACAAAATAAGTGACTCGGTGATTCTAGAGCAATTCTACTTATGATTTAAAACTAAATTATTTAAAAGCCAACAGGAATAAGGACTTGTGAGACATTAAAAAAACAAATGAAACTGGAAAGAGTAATTAAAAGCTGCCTGAGAACGTTGAAGAGTAACTGAGAATTTTTAAAAGTGAAAAGAGAAAAAAATGGGGAAGAAAAAATATAAAAGGAATTGTTAAATAGTTGATGGAATCGGAAGGAAGACAAAATCAGAAGAGTGGGATGAATTTGTATTGAAAATGAAAAATATGTGCAATGATAAGAGAAGAATAAGTGACAGTCAGGTGGGTACAGGTGAATAGTAGGTACGGAAAGTAATATTGAAAGCGATTTTTGGTTTTAGATGATTCTACAAATAATAATAAATAGGGAGATTGTGGGAAGAAGTATGAAATTGGAAAAAAAATAATGTGGGAAACATTGATCTGGAAACCAATGCTTGGTTTATTAAACTTTATTGGAGCTATTGGAGAAATTAATAAACATATTATATTGGCAAACTTAAAGTCACTTTTTGGAATTATCAAAAATTTTGAACTGTTACTTTGGATTTGTTCTAATAGACATAGTTTTAACTGAAAATGATTATGAATTTTCAAAATCACGATCTAAGAATCAACTATCTATAAAACAAACATCACTCGAATCACAATTTGTTTACCGAACTACACGGTCACGGAACCAGTTTTTCTCTTAACTTGATTAAATTTATCCAAGACGAGATTGTTAATTGCTTCGGTTTTTACGGATTCGCTGGTTCGAATCTCACTGAGATAACACGTGCTTCTCGATGGTGTTTTATCATTACCATTAAAAAAAATTGAGGTTTACTGGCTTTGACAGGTGGGAAATTATGCAATGCGTAATAAGGTCGTTAAATCGTTATCTTTTAAAAATACATAATCATTGAAAGGATTGTTGAGCTAAGTAATGATAATGTAATTATAATCCGTGTCGAGTGTGAAAAAAAGTGTTTGAAAACTAGAACGGGACAATTTGAATTATTATTAGATATTGCACGATGTAAGATTATAATGAATTTGAAAAGATATAAGGTGACATTTAGTTACATAAAAAAAACAGGCAGGACTAAGGAATTCGCGTAGGATTAATATGTTATCTGCTATGGAATCTAACCGTGTTATTTCAAGGCAAGGGATTTTTAATAGGTCATCATCAAGGTTAATAGATGTATGGGTGCCTGGTTACTTTCCCGCGGGTTGTGAAGTAACTCAAAATGCCCATTAAAATTGTTCCATTCAATTTATTATTTTGCAAGGAATCGAACAAAATTGGTAAATAGCTATCACAAATCTTCACATAGGTATGAATGGAACAAAACGATCATATTTATTGGAGTTTTGATTGGAATTAAACATTCATTAGGCATTTTAATAAAAAGAAACCTGAAGATTCACTATCCTACAATTTTCTTGATGAGAATATCTACGAGTCTCGCCAACCATATTCATAGTCTGTAATAAATCCTCAATTATTTCTCTAGTCAAATTAATATCAGCAGCCCATTGCTGCAATATTGATATGGGTACCTAGGAGAGGATAATGTAAGCTGTTTCTTAGATATACCTCTATGGGCATATTTACTAAAATTGCACAGGGCAAATGCTCTTGGTACTTCTTCGGTATTCCAACGTGGCTTAGCTATCTTTTCAAAAACTATATTCACTCGAATTGAAGTCAGGAATTCATCAAATTAATTTGTCTTCTTTTATTCGATTTTCTTTTTCAGAAATACGTTTTTCCACATTTTCTTGGGCTGGAATTTTTTGTATCAGCATATTACGTTTCCATTTAGTAGAGCTTGAAACTTGCTTCTTAATATTTCACATTCTGTACATTCCTGAATCTTTCATTGCTAGTGGATGGAATATTAGATATTATATCAATATTCTCGTCATCTTATTTAAGATACACAGAGGTGCGAAGCACCCACTAAAAAGAAATTAGAGGAGCTGGAACAAAGAACTTGAGGACATTTTGCGAAGATATTAACACCACACTCGCTGCGACAAGGCTTTATACAGTCATGGCGAAAAGTAGGCTTCGAGGAAGCCAGGTGGTAAATCTGCCGTGAGTGAAGAGGAAAAAGAGCCTCTCTCACTCATTTTCCTGGAATTAACCGAAATAGGGGAATTTATCTCAACAAAACTTCAAGTGACCATCAAAGATTCTAATTCCATTGAAACAACATTTTTAAATAATTGGCGATAAAAAATAGCCGAAATTTCATACAATCCTCGAAGAAGCAGCATAAGAGTTGAATAATGTTTCAAATTGGGGAACTCAGACAAAAACAATACCACAAACAACAACATTTGGCTGCCACATCATTTGAAAACAAAAGTACATCATTCAAATGAAAGTACTACAATAGCGGGGAACATTTATACACAAAAAAAAACTGGAATGGTCTTGTTAAGAATTCAAGATAATTCTTAACAGACTTGCTTGGCTAAATAAATTGTGCATTTTCTTCGTTAATAACATTATTTATTTCTGAGTAAATTATCATTTATGACTGAATATCTAAAAGTTTCTCTATATATCTATATGAAAGAGAAGAAATAATGTACTTATACCGTTGTTATGATGAGATGTCATTGTAATTTTAATATAGGAATTATCAATATAATCGTAAATTCCTTAAAAAAGCGTATAATTATCCATTGTACTTCAACAATAAAGCTTATAATCAATGAAGGTTTTCTGCGATGGACCTGAGAGCAAAGGAGGGACGTGAGAAAAAAGAAATACAGCCCAATTGAAATAAAATAATTCCTTCCCAAGCCATCGACTCCTTGCCCAGGTTTCCTGGTTTCTTGACCAGGAGCCCATTCGGTTGAAACTAGTTGAAACAGTTACCAACCAGAATTGTAGAGAAAGGCTTTAGTAACCTCCATTTCAATAGCTGGAAAAAGGGACACAACAACCACATAATCATTCAGACCTATTAGCCTAGCATTGTGTTTGAAAAGATGGAAAAAGCTATTGATAATTATACTAGAAAGAATCTTGAGAATATTACCTCCTCGCTCATATCAGCATACTTACAAGGCAGACATACCAACGTATACTGTACTGGCTCAACTACAGAGGATCTCCGAAGTGCACCAGACTTCCAAGAAACTGTAGTATGTGTGGTTTTGAATCGAGATAGATATTCAAACAAAACACCACATGAGCATCAAATAAAAGAGGTGCAGACAGCACAACATCCAATTGGATGTCGAACTGCCCACACTAGAGTTATATGGAAGAGGAAGTATAAATACATTGTATCCACCTGCACAACAATTAACCGTTAATGTGGACGGTTGACGAACTTCTATGTGATTTAATTTACCTAGGAAAATCTTGCCAAGTTTACGCTGATGACATAATCTTTGTGAAATTGTAACCATCTCAAGAGCCCCCACTGAATGGAGGAAATTAAAACTTGAAGCCGTTAAACTTGGTGGAAGGCAGAAATACGAACAAACAGGTAAACGAAATTATAGAGAGGGAGTTTTGAGAATAGGAATGCCTCAATTATCTGGGAAATGACTCTCACGATTCCTATGAATTTTGGTCTGTGAGGGTTTTGTCATATTGCCTATTTAATGATGGTATTTACATTTTTCTTAGATTTTCCGTTTTCCAGGAAATATAATGAACTATTATTATTCCATGAATCAGCCTGTATATCACTTTATTTTTGTATTCCTGGAAAATATTGAGTGTTCCTGAGGATATACCCTACCCACGAATGCCATAATCCTGGAGATATACTTAACTAAATCCACATTATAGGTATCCACCCAAGGTGAAATAACACTTTGTCCACGACCACCTAATAATAAGTCAATATTTTACTTCCTAACTAAAGGTAAATGGTACCCATATATCAACTGTCGTGAATTATGGTTCATAATACACTGTAGTGTATTATGGTTCATAATTCACGACTAGAGATGGGGGTACAATATGAAATAAATTATTAAATCTGTGTATTTTGTTCAGGAAATTTGTTTCTGACATATATCGTATCTATAAAATATTGTAATTTTTAGTATTGATACTTTTCATAACGATATTTTCTAATATTGAGTATTTCAAAACAATATATTTATAACGGTACGTTGTATTGATACTTTCTACAGTATAGCCCATCTCTATATATGTCAAATTATTTGAAGTAGCTGCCACAACATTTTGAGGTTAGTAATATGCCAAATCGCTACTTTTATTTATTAATAAATAAATTAAGTGTCGTGGACAAAGTATAGTATTCTACTCGCAATTTATGGCCATAATTCACTAGGTGATCGTGAATTATGGCTATCATAAATTGCTCGTTTAATAATATACTATTAAGCTGCAGAATTAACAGCTTCCACGTTTAAATATACTGTTATTGTTAGTGTACAAATATAATTATGATAATTTGTTACGATCCAAATTGTCAAAGTACTGTTTTGTTTTGTGATAAGACCAATTTTGTCATAAATAGAAATGTGAATAGGCATAATTGTAGATACTGGTCACGTAACAATCCTCGTTGGATGCGCGAATTAAACACACAGTATCCAGCAATGACGGAAAAAAAAGATCTGACCATTGCAAAGTTCAAGTAAGGCTCAAGTAAACAATTTACAATATTTCTGGGGAACTGCAACCTATTGAAATCAAATGAATGCCTGAGTCAAAATAAAACTGCAGAGTCTTAACAGGGGTCTTTTTTTTTTTTTTTTTTTCCCTTCGGAGCCGTCCTTTCGCCGGTACCACCTCAGCCTCCTGGGCTTATTGTGGATACTCCTAGTGTTCTGACTACAACCTATTCAGCCAATCCGTTCCCTGTATTAGCTCATACAGGTTCTTAGCTGGTTGATTGTAGAAGTCTTCTGGAGTCATTTGGGTTCTACCATAAAGTTTCTGCCTTCTGTGGTCCAGCGACTCACAGTTGCATAGTATATGCAGAGCTGTTTCGGTATCCTTTTTGCATCTTCTGCATGTAAGGTCTCCGTTGTACAGCCCTATTTTGTTTAGGTGCTCCTTTGTGGGAAAGTGTCCCGTAAGTAGCCCCGTAGTGGTGCGCAGTTTGTTCCTGCTCATTGAGAGCAGTTCTTCCGTTACTTTTTCTGATGGTTCTTTTATGAATTTCTTCCCATGTATTTGCCCGGTCGTATTCTTCCAGTATTTCTTGTGTTGTTCTTTCAACCACCCTTTTAACCATGACCTGGTTAAGCATCTGGGGATGCCCACAGCAGGTTCGGGTCCGTTCATCAGAGTTGACGATCCTACTCTTGCGAGTTCGTCAGCTTTTTCATTGCCTGCGATTCCTTTATGACCTGGTACCCACTCCAGTGTTACACTGTTCCGAGTCGCCAGTCTTCTAAGTTCTTCGCCGCATTCCCATACTAGCCGAGATGTCACCCTATAGCTCTGAAGTGCTTTAAGGGCGGCTTGGCTGTCGCTGTAGATCCTGATCTGCCTGTTGTTGTAGGCTCTCATACTGTTAGCCCTTGCACACGCAAGTATTGCATAAACCTCTGCTTGGAATACAGAGGCGTATTTTCCTAGCGAGACGATTCCTTCATATTTGCTCGTCTTGCTGTATATGCCCGCTCCGGTGCCGAGTTCATTTTTAGATCCGTCTGTATACCAGATCAGTTCATTCGCTCTACTAAGTGGTGGTGCGTTCTCTTCCTCAAGCTCCTTTCGATCTTTGATGACAATCTCGAAGTTCTTGCGAAAGATATATTTGGTAGTCATTTGGTCTGTTGGCATTTTGAAAATGTCATCACCCACCTGCCTTATCTCTGTGTGTCCTCTCCCATGTGCCACATCATGGTCTAGTGCTTTTTCCAGTCGGGTAAGTGCTGCCCTTGCTTCACACATTATGACATAATGTAGTGGAGGAAGGTCTAGCATTGTTTCCAGCGCCGCTGTAGGAGTAGTCCTCATTGCCCCTGTAATGCCAGTGCATGCAAGTCTTTGCACCTTGCTTAGTTTTAGCATAGCAGAGGATTGTCTGGTCTTTGGCCACCATACCAAAGATGCATATGTTATCCTGGGAATGACAACCATTTTGTATAGCCAGTGTACCATGCTGGGTCTTAGTCCCCATTTAATGCCGTAAGTACGTCTGGCAACCATGAAGGTCACCTCCGCTTTCTTGATCACGTGCTGAAGGTGTCGGTTCCAAGTTAAGCCTGGGTCTAGAACAACCCCAAGATATTTTACTTCATCCGACAGTCGTATTGGTTCACCTTGAAGAGTTAGAGGGCCAAGTCCTTCCCTTTTCCTTCTTCTGGTGAACGCAATTATCTGTGTTTTCGAAGGGCTAATACGTAGCCCTTCTTTTACAGTCCAGCCTGTTACTGCATTTAAAGCCATCTGGAGTCTGTCTCTGGTTGTACTGTTGTATTTACCTTGGGATAGAATTACCAGGTCGTCTGCATATCCTATGGTGTTGAATCCTCCTCTGTGTAGGGTTCTGATGAGCCCGTCCATGACCAGGTTCCACAGCAGCGGGGATAGTACTCCCCCCTGCGGACAGCCCCTGGTTGCACATACTGCCATTGTTTCCCCCATCAGAGTTGATTCTATGAGCCTGCTTCTGAGCATGCAGTCTATCCACCTGCAGCTCGTGGCATCGATCCCTAAATTCCTCGTCGCCTTGGCTATAGATTCATAGGAGGTGTTGTCAAAAGCTCCTTCTATATCAAGAAAGGCTGCCAGCAGCACCTCTTTGTTTTCCAGCACGTATTCAGCCCTTTTTATGAGTTGATGTAATGCTGTTTCGGTTGATTTTCCCTCTCTGTATGCATATTGATCTCGGTGTATTGGTCTTGAAGCCATTATACCATCTCTAATATGTCTGTCGAGAAGTTTCTCAAGAGTCTTTAGCAAAAATGACATTAGACTGATTGGTCTCAGAGCTTTAGCCGTGTCCTGTCCAGATTTTCCAGGTTTTGGTATAAATGTAACTCTGATGCGTTGCCAGGTTCTTGGAATATGCCCCAGAGCTAGGCTGGCTCTGAGCAGTTCACTTACCCTGTTGTGCAGTGTATTTCCTCCTTTTTGGAGTAGGATAGGATAAATCCCGTCTGGTCCCGGTGATTTATATGGTTTGAAGCTGTTAATAGCCCATTCTGTCTTTTCCGCATCTACCACTGCCTTCGCTGTTCGCCAGTCTATCCTGGATGCCCAACGTGGTCTATCCAGTTCTGTCGCTGGAGAGTTCTGTGGCGGAATGGTGGGTATTGATCCAGGGAAGTGTACCTTGAGTAGCTCTTCCAAGGTTTCTTTACCATTTTCAGTATATTGTCCGTTATCTTTTTTGATAGCGTGTATAGTCTGATTAGGGTCCTTGGAGAGAATCTTCTGCAGTCTGGCACACTCATGAGTCTGTTCTATCTCCTCACAGTGCCTCCTCCAGGAGTCTCTCTTAACTTTCCTTACCAGTTTGTTGTATTCAGTTAGGGCCCTCTTATAATCCGTCCATTCTTCTGAATTTTCTTTAGTTCTATTAAATTTCCTCCTTAACTGTCTCCGTTTTTCGGCAAGTTCATTTGTCCACCAGGGCACATTCCTGTTGGATTTCTTCCTTACCGTTGGGCAGTTGTTTTCAAACGCTGAGATAATTGCTTCCTGTGTTAGGTCTGCTGCTATCTCTAGGTCTGTTGTGTTCTTAATTTTTACCATCGTTCGGTCTAAACTGTTAACTAGTTCTGCATTATATGCTTCCCAGTTCGTTTTTCGCGGGTTACGATAGTATTCTATTTTTGGTTCGGTTCCCGAAATTTGAAAGTATATGTGTCTGTGGTCAGAAAAGCTTTCTTCCTCGGACACATGCCAATTACTCACGAAGTTACTTATGTAATGAGTGCCAATCGTGATATCGATAACCTCCTTTCTGTTTGAGTTAGCGAAAGTTGGTTTATTTCCTTCATTTAATACGTTCAAATTGTTAGCCGTAATAAATTCTAGTAATGACTCACCTCTTTCGTTGGTGTTGGTGCTTCCCCAGTTAAGATTGTGTGAGTTGGCATCGCATGCAATGATCAGCTGCACACCCTTCTTTCTGGAGTACTTGACCAGTTCTTCGACTTCCCTGGTTGGTGGTTGTCTGGGGTCATCGTAAGGAAGATAGGCCGATGCGAGAATTGCTTCTCTAGTCCCATTTCCTTGCCCCAGTGTGATGAGGACCGCCGCTAAGTCCCTACAACAAAATTTAGTTAGTGAAAGGGCTTTTATACCTTTCTTAACAATAATGCATGTTCTTGGATGGTCAGAGGTTCTGTCATAAATCAACTCACCAATGCCATTCAGTCCCATAATCTTACCTCTGTTAATCCAGGGTTCTTGAAGAAGGGCCACTTCATACTTCCCTCTTATCACAGTAAGTTCCGCCGAGGCCCCTTTACTGTGATGGAGGTTCCCCTGAAGTACCCTGAATTTCCCCACTCGGCGAGCCCCCCCCCAGGACCCTGAAAGTAACCATGTTGAGCTTGTAGTAAGCTCTAAACTGGTTAGCTGCCAAGGCCCCATGGGAGACCTCGTCAATGGAGTAGGCCAGGATTTGGCCTTTTTCTTCCACCTTTCGACTCAGGAGGAGCCAGCCGTTCACCCTCAGGTTGGCATTTTGCTTCCCCAAGCGTCCTCGCACTTTTTCCTCCTGATCCGCTGGTCCAGGGACAAATACGATGACCCTGGGTCGTCTAGGGAGGTCCTTGGCTTCGACTGCTGTCAAAGCCGCCCCCTCCCATAGACCCTCCAGGCCCCCTGCACTACCCCTGAGCCAGTCAGCTGTCTCCTGGTTTGCGCATGTTAACCACAATACGCCACCGCTGAATGTGGTCCTGATGAACTGCAAGTTCGTGCCACTGCCTGAGGGGGCGGCATCAATTGCATTCACCAGTTTTTCTTGAACCAAGTCTGCTTGTTCTTGGCTCAGTGTTATTTCCGGATGGCGTTTGTCAATAATTGCCATCCGTGTTCCTTTGGCGACCTCGCTGTATGAACCGGTCTGTGGGGGTCCACTCCTCGGTTTTTTGCTCGGTCGCGGTTTTGGAGGGGTCTGAGATTCCGAGCGGTTTCTCTTCCCCTTATTGGTTTTGGGCTCATGTTCCTTAGGAGCCTGCTTTTTGGGCTTCTCCTGCGTCCATGTTCCCTCCGCCATTTTCCTTGCCTTGGTCTGCTTTCTTTTGAAGGCTCCCGAGGTTTTTCTTTCTTGCTGGTCTTTTCCAAGTTCAGCAATCTGTTTTGTGATCGTATCAGTGGTTCCGGCTGTTCCCACTGATGCGTCACTTTCGCTTCCGACGATGGTCCTGTCTTCGTCTGAGAGCATGCTCTCTGATTCAGACTTCCCGCCGTCGTCTGGTTTTTCTTTTTTGTCTTTTGGTTCCATTCAAGTCCCACGAGTAAGGGGGAAGGGGTGTGTCCAACCCTGCGGTGCCCCCTGCACAGGGTTAAGGCTAAGTTACTACTAGGGTTTCGCCCGTTGCCCTAGAGGAACCGTTCGTGACACTATTTGACCCTAGTGCCATTCATCCCTCAGCACGGTATCTCACACCTTGGATTTAGGTTGGTTCGATCCGCTGTGTTCTGTATAAACAGGGCCACCACGTGAAGGTACACAGACGGTCTTGGGATATGCATCCTCGAAGGTTTGCTAGTCCTTCTCTGCTAGTCCCCTGAGTCGGTAGCAAGAAGCCGACTACTTGGCCCCTAACAGGGGTCTTAATGGGATATTGTCGCCTGAATGAACACCTGAAAAACTCAAAATAGTGGAAAAGGAAGAATGTAGATTCTTTGGTATGGAAGAAGAAACCTTTGACCATCTTCTTGAAGATTGCACTGCAATTTAGAATCCTAGGAGTCAACACCTAGAACATTACTGGATAGAAGAGGGACGCTCACCGAAAGTGAAGCCTGCAGACATCCTTAAACTCCTCCGGAAAGACCTCTAGCTTTTGAGACTAAGTAAGCTTAGTAAAAGTGATCAGTAAATATCATCCCAATATAAATACATACAAATTATATAAAAACACCCTGTAAATGCTTTTTTAAAAACTGGTTTATTAACTAAGACACCTTATTAAATCGGATACAAGCTCTAAGCTGATTGGTTTACATGAGAATTAACTTAATGTAGAAATCTGAAAAAAAAACAACTCAGCAATTTATTATTATACAATTACAACTATAAATGATGACTATGCAAAATAAGGTTCTACACCTAGGACATGGGCGTAGGTGACATACATGAATTAGTGCGTTTTTTTCTTCTCAAAACCACGTTCACGAGTTTCGTTCATGACAAAATAGGCCTCTGAAAATATGAGCCCTTTTCGATTACGTTTAAAAATAACCGATGGGAAAAATTTTCTTCTGATTTTTATATCCAATAAATGATAGATTGAAGTGCAATGCCCATCATAAAATTGAAAATAGATTTGAACGCTGTAAAAAAGGTCTCATGTTATTTTTCGATAAATCGCTTCAGCCGCAAGGTATCCAAGGTCCAAGTTAAATTTATTCTCGATTTAGCCGTTCTCAATTTGCCGTCTTCTTTTTAATACTCCTACTTTCATAAGTTTTAAAGGTCTTGGAACAAACTGAAAGTTTATTCCTAAGTTCTCAAAGTTAAAAAAAATAGAACTATCATTTTGCGTCATCAAAGATAGCTGTAATTTTATTGTAGAATATTTTTAAATCATTTGCGCTCGAAATTAACTGAAATTTTATCCAATGCTTGAAAAGGGAATAAAAGAATTGAACCTTTTTTAAAATTGGGGAAACTTAAAAGGTGGAACTTTCAGATAAAAACAATACCACAAACAATAATATTTGGCTGCCGCATCACTTAATAGTATATTAAGTATCAAGAACGGTAAGGGCTGTTTACCGGTCGAAAGCAACACAACCTACCGACCTGACAACCGATGCTGTAAATAAACAAGAAAGATCGATCTCGCAAAAAACTATATAATTTATCAATTGTGAAATGGGATTACTGTGATAATTTTTTACTATAGTAACCAATCAAATTACTTCATATCAAGTCATGTGTCAAATTTCATCCAATCACCGCTGTATTACAGCGATAATACCCCGCATGTGGTGTTCTCAGTTTGGTGTGTTTATTTTTCATTAGAAATTAATTAAACGTTAAATAACTGACAACTGGATTGAAAATGTCGCGAAGATTTGGTATTGCATCTAACGATTCAATTTATTTACCAATTGTACTTTTCACAACTGTAGTTTTAAATAAAAATGAATAATATTTGTTTGATTGGAACTAATAGAGTTTCTATTGAAAATTATTTAACGTCAGATTGACACTCAATTTCTTGATATCTACAAAGTAAAAAATTAACTTTTCCTACGATCACATGGGAAAGTGACATATATCGCACTGTCTAACTCTATGGAAAGTGGCCTTTATTCATACGCGTACGGAAAAAAAACTTATCCGTACGTGTACGGATAAAAAAGCTGTCAAATGAATTTTTATTAAGATTGACCACTGGCAAGCTGTCAAATATATAATTTTTAATTGGATTTACCTAGGTATGTAATGTCTGAATTTGTAGCGATCTATTTGAAAAGTGAAATTTTTGTCATTTTCTTGATTAAAAAAATTCAGGGCGCGGTCGAGGATCGAGGCCGAGTACTTTTCGTCAGAAGTCCGATGTTGTACCAACTCATCCAAATCTCCTGTTATAATAGTAGGAAAATGTGATCATCTTGAAAGGTATTCATGATAAGTATGTATAAAATATGATGAACAATAATAATTTCTCTTTCAATTTCTATAATTATCCAACCAATTAATATAATATATTAAGTATTAAGAACGGTAAGGGTTAGTTTACCGGTCGACAGCAATGTTTGGAGGCTGAGTGCAGCGAAGCCTCCAATTTTGCTGGAGTAATATATTATTTCGAATACTCCTCGGGTCTTGATAAATACTTAAAATTTTGTCATAGAGAATCCTTCAAGCGTGTTGCTCAAAGATAATAGCCCTCGGCCTGCGACCTTGGGCTATTATCAAGCAGCACGCTTCCAGCATTCTCTATGACCAAATTATCTAGGTTTTATCAAGACCCTAGGGGTATTTCTACTGACAATAAGAAGAATTGACAAGTCTTTTATCACCTCCACTTAAAACTTTCCGAAGTTCTCTTTATGCTTACCATTTGAAAGTGTATATTATGAACCTTTCACTACACTAGTTTCGTGAAACTTTTTCACCAATGTACTGACAGTAGACCATGTTCTGAGATTTTTAGATTTTAGCTAGAATATAAATTATTTACGATTTTTCTGTCAAAGCTATCTTATTTGATGTATTATTATGACTTGGGTGGATTTTTTGAGGTTAAGAAAAAGGTACAGGCTAATCAGTGTGGAATTAGAAGGCCCATTATATTTCCATGAAAAAGGAAAGTCTGACAACAATGGAAGACCTGACCAGATAATTCTGTTTTAAATCCCTGTTTTATTCAATCCTCTTTGTTCAAAGTAGTTTTAATAATTTATTTTAGGGAACTGAATCATAGGGAATGAAATGTACTCACATATTTTATCACTTTCTCGTGTATTTCGGGACAATCCGTATTTATAACGTATTAATCTCTCAATATTGCTTGAATATAACATCGTATAAACTTGTGAAACAAATTATAATCTTGATGAATGTACATAATAATTTTAGCTTTGATTGAATTTTCTAAAATCGATACCAGTAACCTTAGAAATCCAAGCTATGTAAGCTGACACTCTGGTATAAACAGAATTGTTAAAAGCAACTCTGCACAGCGGTAAAATGGATAAATGGCTGGTGATACCGACTTGAACATATTTTCCGCTTCTGATAATCGTAAGTGGTCCTCCACTATCGCCCTGAAAAAGGAAATAAAAAAGAAAGTATTTAATGCGCTGGTTTAGATTGAGAAATCGATCGTGAAAACAAAAGTGAGTGATTAGCAATGAATATTCAAATCGATTATATTGTGACAATTCGATTTTAAGTGTCTGTTGACAACAATAATTAATAACCCTTGTATTCACAAATACACTTATTTAATTTGAGTGGGAAATATCCAGTCTGATTTATGGTATGCATGTTTTAAATATGGGGATCCCCGACAATGAAACTCAACAAGCTGATTCTCTGAGAAGGTCAAAGGTTGTAATCTCGTTCCAAGATGTCTCGTGATTAAGATACGCCAAATTTTGGCTCTTCGACGGCAGAGCGAACCACTACAAAGATTACTGCACCAACCATAACAGCAGCAGCATCAACAAAAGCAGGCTTCAGTCGTCGACGCCCGAACAGCAAATAGTTGCTGCTTCTCGATCATGCCCTTGCAATTTTAACCGCAATATAAGACAGATGAGCAAATCATGCACTCGAGACCATTCCAAACAAAAATCAGGTCAAGTAGCTAGTACCACAAAAAGTATCAGCAAAATGTTAAAACGTTCCTCAAACACTGCAATATTCGGGAAAACGACCAAGGCAGTTCGTAAGATCGGCGTCTGACTTCTCTTCATCTAGTAGTTGATACCTACTGATGATACCTACTGGTTCTGATTTATGTTGTTTATCTCGTCATCTCCTTCGAGATTGTCGTTGTCAAGCCAACTATTAAGTATGTGCCGCAAACGGAAGCCAAATGGGAACTTACCGTTTCATTACCTTAAATCTGAACTCATGTCTTCGGCGTATTTTTTGTGGAAACTCGTCACTAGGACATATTTTGCCGAACAAAAATACATCAACGATATTTCCACCAGACTTCTTGCTCACGGTTTTTTCAAACCTTTTTCGCAAGGCAGCGTCAAAGTAGTCCAAGATTAAATTTAAACTTGTTTCTAAGTTTTCACAAATGATTCGCACAGCTTCTGGACCTCTTGTTGTTCGCCTTTCAATTCACGAACAATTGGAAACAGTTCGGAAAAAGTTTGATGACATGCTGCAAGCTGGTACAATCTATCTATCATGAAGTTCTTGGCCCCCGTGGAACTCAGCACCGAATAGTGACTTGGTGTCTCTGTTGAGATTTTCGAGCGTTGATCGTCCCGAATCGTTATTATTTTCGTCAAATTCATGATGTCACCTTATTGATGGTTGTACGCTGTTTCAGAAAATCGACTAAGTAAAGGCTTATCAACAAATTCCGGTTGTTGAAGAACATATAAGGAAAACTGCCATCATTACTCTTCGAATTTCCATTCATGATCTTTAAACTTCGAACTGCTGGTCAAATTTTTCAAAGACATATAGATTGAATTTTGTGTCGTTTGGACTATTGCTTCGTTTATGTCGACGACATTCTCGTTTTGTCTTATTCTAAAGAAGAACACGAACGACAACTCAGAATTACCATTGAGCGTATGATTTATTAGTCAACAATACACAGTTCTGATCTCTCAAGTTCTTTTTTTAGGTTATACTATTTCTGACGCTCTCATCCGTGCTCCAGGAGACAAGCTCAGTCTATCACTAACAGTGAAAAGCTCTCGTCGTTTTCTGAGAATACTAAATTTTATCGCAGATTTATACCTCACGCCTCTAAGTACGAAGCTTCCTTGCATAATACACTTCTAAAAGGTTCTCAGCAGATAGACTGGACACCTTTATTAGAAGTAACTTTTCCAAATACGAAAGTTTTATTTCTTCTTTACTTCTAGTCCATCTTCTGATCTTGTGCGCCACTTGGTTTATTCACAGATGCTAAGAATTATTCTGTTGGAGCTTGTTAACAGTTTGTCGATTGAGTTTGGTAACCACCTGTATTATTTTTAAAGAAAATGTCTCCGGAAAAAAGTTCTTGGCCTGCGTACTATCGTGAACTTCTTTTTATATACCCTGCAATTTAGTATTTTCGATATCTTTTGGAAGCACATTCATTCTTGGATTCATAGATAACAAGCCGGTTTTTAACAAAAAAGTGAGAAACTTCCACCAGTTCAACACAATCAACTCTCTTCCATTGCGGACACAGTTTCCAGATTGGAGCGCTGTTTCTTTCACCTGTACATTCTTTTCAATATTGATTGAATGTCATTGCCAAGATTTATCCTTTATAGAATATAATTGCATAACGATGGTTCACGCTCATTTGGATTGTTTCCAAACTTCAACCTCACATCATGAAGCTCAAGTTATTTCTCATCTTTCCAAAAAATTTCAAAATTTTTTGAACTATGACTACAAGTTAGCATTCTGCTGCAAATGGTTCAGTCAACCGCTCACATCGTCACTTGGAAGCTGCAATTATTTCCCATTCTGACATTTGCCTCTCGTATTACTGGGAATTCGTTCAGCGTTCAAATAAGATAGCAATGCTACTTAATGTAGAACCAGTTGCAGCGTGATGACATTGTTAACCTGACGTTTCTGTTCCTGAGGAGCTCTCGAATCTGGGTATATTTTTAAATAGTGGAACACATTTTGTAAGCACACTTTATGCTGGTCTACACGAAGTCATGATCGAGACTAAAAACTTGTCAAAGTCTCTATCACTCCTGCATCTATTCTGTATGATGACGTTACTACATCAGTTGATGTTACAAAATCTGTTCCACTCATGTTTCAAATCTCTGCTTGAAGAACCCATTAAGTAACTATAATGGGTAATAACTCTCACCTAGTAAAATCTGGTGATATAAGTGGTAAATTCATTACATTGCCTCCTGCGAATTCTTTTCTACACTTTACTTTAAGCGGTTTTTCAAAATTAATGGATATCTTTTGAATTTTACCATTTCTTTTATCTGAACTATTCACGCTCGCTTTTCTACTGTACCAAATGGAGCTTTTTCGAATGACAACAAGAATGGTTACTTACTTTACAAGCTTTTCCCTCGGATATGGTGGAACTGCAACAAATATCGTTGGTTTCGGCTGGATTCATGAAGCATTTGTTCGGTGAATCGATGTGGAGAATTGCTTTTCTCAATTTATCCGGCTGGTGATAATAATCTGTAATAATAGTTTTTTCCCTGTAGGAGAAATATTTGCTTTTGTTAAAGTGAACCAATTTTTCTTCCTCTTACAATTTTGAAGGGGGAAAATATTATTTTCGATTGAAAGTGATTTAGTTTGAGAAATGTACGAATACAAACATTCCAACGAAACCAAAAAAAGGAAACAAAAAATTACTAGTACATTATTTCTTATATGAAACAATATTTGAATTGAACTCCCACTTCAATTTATTTCAAAGCATGAATACCTATTTTTCAACCATCATAGTGGAATAATAGTATATTATTCAACAAGCATATAATGATATGCTATGAGCTGCAGTATATGCAAGTAGAATTAATACAATCATCACAACTACTTAAGATTCCTCCAGATAAACTGGTGACCTATATGGAAGACACGATGCTTCTGGAATGGAAGTGGATAGATAAAATGGGTAATGGTACAAAGATTCAGTTCAAGTGCCTGGGCTGTTGAGCACAACCCAAACGTATGAACGAATGAATTAGATGCGAGCCAGGAGATAGGCCAGACGTAGGGGTAACAACTACAAGTAATTAGCAATACGGCTGGTTTTTTTTTCAAAAGTACCTTAAAGTATGTGGATTAATATAAAAAAATAATTTTACCAGTCTATAGATTTCCCAAATTAGAACAAAAAATCAAAAAACATTTTTTTTTCGAAATTTTTCAATATTTCGCGCTGGGAGGAAGGTAGAGGAAAATAAAAAGTACCACCGTGTGGGGGAGTGTTTTGCAACAAAAAAGGTCTTCTGCGTTTCTTTTGTCCGAGCAATGGTTTATATAAAAAAAATTCGATAAACTAAGTATGTGTTCCGCATCCGCGCGACTCTATTTTCTTAAGCGCGGCGGAGTACATTTTAAACTATTGTATAGTTATAATGTAGATATAAATAATTGTAATATGGCGTTTTGAAGAGGAAAGTGTCGGCTTCAAGATGGCGTTTTTCTTTGTCATAGCACATAATCATTTTTAGCAAGTTACTCATATATAGTATAAATATTATATTCTAATAAAAAACCAAGTATCTCAATGAAAAATATATTATATAATAAGGTGGCATTGAAACAATTTTTCGAAGAATGGAAACTGTTATTTAGGAGGTCTGTTCCATAGATAAAATTTACGGATAATTAATTTTTCCTAATTACGAAATACGGCACTTTTCATTATTTTGTAAATCTTAGGAATCTTGAATTTACAAGAAAATATATATATATATATATATATATATATATAAAAATCAAAAAGGGTGGTCGAGTCGATATTTGATTCATTCAGTTCG
>CAJUYG010000855.1:0-43488 GCA_910591675.1 Galerucella calmariensis | reverse complement strand
GATCATAGCGATACACTTAGGGCATAAGTGTCGCCATCTAACTACAATATATATATATATATATATATATATATATATATATATACAAGGCTATACACTCCGGTTGGAGTTGTAGCCGCTCAAATTGAGCTCTGTTGACCCTGTGTCTTGTGGGGGGTCAGCCCACGTTTTCCTTGCTGTTTATCTACAATTTATTAGAGGTTTTTGCAGTTTCAACAATTGTTCTCCACTTCTTTCTGTCCAGCATCTGTCTCTCCCCGCCTTGTACTCCTAAAATTTTTATATCTTTCACAACCTGATCTTCCCATCTAATTTTTGGTCTTCCTGGTAATCTTTCCTCATTCGGTCTCCATTCTGTAATTCTCCTCACCTCCTGTCCTTTCTCCATTCTTTTAACATGTCCATACCAACGAATCCTTTTTGATTTGATTGTGTTTACTATGTCCTCATTTTCTAATATATTTCTAATTTCATAATTCATAAGTCTTCGGTACTCGTTATACCCTAGTTTGACTGGTCCATAAATTTTTCTAATTATTCTTCTTTCATATATCCTTAGTTGCTCTTCGTCCTCATTTGTCAATCTAATAGTTTCTGCCGCATATGTAACCACCGGTTTTATCGCCGTCCTGTAGACTCTTAATTTTGTTGCTAGGCTTATTCTCTTACTTTGCATGATGTTTTTAAATTTATTATATGCTCTATACCCCGCTTGAATTCTTTGCCTTATCTCGATTTTTGTGTCGTTTTTGTTACTAATAATTGTTCCCAGATACTTAAAGGTGTTAACAATTTCAAAACTGAATTCATTTAACTTTACTGTTTCTGGTTGGTAGACTTCCTTCTTTCTTTTCATTTCCATATATTTTGTTTTCTCCTGATTTATTCTTAGTCCTCTTTTTCCCGCCTCCTTTACAATTTTCTCCAATGTTTCTTCAAGACTCTTTCGGTCTCTAGCTATTATATATTTATTAAATACTGTAACTTTGATAAAACTGGAGTAATTTTATTGGGGTCTTCGTAGAAATGTCGGGAAGACTTCTAAGATCAAGAATATATAATTACAAAATCAATTAATTCACATACATTTTTCGATTCAATGATTTTTTGTATTCTAAGCGAAAATAGCAATTTTTATAGATTCGGGTAGGAATCTTCTTTATTTTCTCAAAATAAAATTTGATACTCATGTGATATGAAGATTAATATTCAACGAACAAAATGTATATAGTGAAAATGCATAGAAGATGATTAATATATAATTTTTTTCATACCTTTTTACAAAAAAATATGTAAATATTAATTTATCACCTTTTATTTATTATTTACAACCTCAACTCTCACCAAAAATTGGGAAAAAATTCTGATTGAATATTAATATTTTTTCCGCCGTGCAGCAGAGTCGCGCGGATGCGGAACACATACTTAGTTTACCTAATTTTTTACAAACAAACCATTGATCGGACGTAAAAAACGCAAGAGACCTTTTTTATTGCAAAACACTTTCCCTACACGATGGTATTTTTTATTCTTCTCCGCTCTCCTCCCAGTGTGAAATATTGGAAAATTTGGAAAAAACAGTTTTTTGATTTTTTTTTCTAATTTGGGAAATCGATAGACTGGTGAACTTTTTTTATATCAAACTACATACTTCAAGGTACTTCCTCATTTCCTCATCAGCCGTATTGCCAATTACTTGACCAATATGTGCAAATGTCAAAAGTTGTGGAAAACAAAAACAAAATGTCTCTTTTGACTATATAACCATGTATTTCAACAAAATTTAGTCAGACATGGAAAGTAATTGTTTTTTGCACTATAATAAAGAAATTATCAATAATATTATTTTCAAAACTTTTGTATGTCACATTGTACTTTTGATCTAAAATTACCCATACCGACTGGCCTGAGACTTAAAGTTGCCGATTTTAATTTATTTTATCGGTGAGCTCGGCATTCTCTGCATGACTGTAGTAGTAGTGATGATATATCTAATAAAGAACTTATTTTGGATGAACTTATTGAAGATACAACAGTGCATAACCTCAATCCTTATTTTATATCGAACTATGAACTATGTGCCAATTATAACTCAAGGAAAAGTACAGAATGTAGGTCATGATTATCCGTGTCATGTACATGTACGTCATTATACTTGGAGCTCGAAATGATGATATGATATTATGTGCTATCTGTTGCTGGTGTGTCACCGTCAGGTGGTGGAGGTAGTGGCGTGTGAGTTATGGTCTCGATCCCCAAACCACACTATACACTACAGCCCCGTTCCATGTGTATGTGTATGTGTGTTTTTTGGGGTGACATTCACTGAGACCTAAAAGATCTATTGTGCCCCCTTACTTTTACTCAGTTTCTGAGGAGAGTCTCAGAAACCAGTAGTTTTTTTAGTCCTATTTCCCAGAGGAATTTTAGGATGTCTGCAGGCTTCAACTCAGGCAAATGTTCCTCTTCTATCCAGTAATCTCCCAGTTGCTGTGCTCTAGGATTCTGAAGTGCTGTGAAGTTGGGAAGTATGTGGATGGAGGTTTCTCCTTCCATTCCACAAAATCTGCATTCTTCTTCCTCCACTATTTTGAGCTTTTTCAGGTGCCCATTCAGGCGACAATGTCCCGTTAGGATCCCTTAGCGCAGTTTTAGTTTGACTTATGCATTCTTTTGATCTCAACAGGTTGTAGTCACCCAGAAGAGTCTTTGATTGTATAAGCCATACTAGATCTTTCCAATGGTCAGATCTTCTCTTTTTCTCGGCTTTACTTATTTCTTCCAATATTACATTGGGGCTGATTTCGCAAAAGGGTTCAGGCCCCCAGAAAGGTATTTCCGTCCCCCTCTTTGCTAGTTCATCTGCTATTTCATTTCCTTCTATTCCATTGTGTCCTGGAATCCATACTAAGGTGACTATGCTGTTCTCGCCTAGTTCATTGAGTTTGTCTAGGCATTCCCACACCATTTTGGAACTGATTACACAAGAGCTCAGTGCTTTAATGGCTGCTTGACTATCCAACATTATGATAATCCTTTGTCTTCTGTATCCTTTATCAATATTGAACTGGGCGCACTTTCTTATGGCGTGGATTTCCGCTTGAAAGATACTTGGGGTTTTTCCCAAGCTTTCAGAGTGTTTGGTTCCTGGCCCGAACACTCCTATCCCAGTTCCTTTTATTGCTTTTGAGCCGTCTGTGTACCACCGAATGGCATTCTTTCCAAGTCTGGTAATGGTATTTGGATCCCATTCCTTCTTGTTGCTTAATTCCGTTACAAATTTCTCTAAAAACTTATACTTTTTCATCATACCGTCTTGTGGCATGTCCCAGGTTGTCTGATTTCTAAGAAGTGAGGAGGTTGTTTTTTTTAATGATTCCCTCTCTACTTAGTCTGTATCTTGTTCTCTCCGCAACACTTTCCACCACCATATGGAAAGGGGTGAGGTTGAGAATCACTTCCATGGCTGCCGTTTGGCATGTTCTCATTGCTCCTGTAATGCATATACAGGCTAGTCTTTGAATTTTGGTGAGCCCCGTTCCATACACGTGGTCTTTTCCTGTAGTCTATATTATCTTTTTTCCCATTTTTGTATGTGTACATTCTGGAACACTTCCTCCGTGGTTCTAAGGTGTGGTACCGGTCTAGATCTCCACAAAATCTGTAGCTGAAATCTCCATTATACAGTCCCATTTCATACATGTGGTCTTTTACTGTAGTTTCAGTTCAGGGACTATTGGAACCCGCATTCCAATAGGTGGCGTTCGCAGTCAAATAATTCTAAATGTTTAATAATAGTCTGTTGTTCGCGGATCATATTATCGATTGGGAATCGATCCTAACAGTTCTCTGATTTTGGTATGGACTGTAAGCAAACATAGCTATTATATTAATATTGATGCTGAAGCTTTTCTTGCAAGTCCATCAGATTGTTTATTTCCAGAAATATATTTGTTATGATGTTACCTTGAAACAGCAGAGGATGCCTGGCTATCAATTGATATGTTTATTATCCTGAATAACAATAATTTTGATTCATCTGATCCTTTTCAAATACCTACCTATATACTCAATGTTTATCATATCTGATATCACACTAAGATCTTAGTGGGTATTACAATCAATCAATAGAGACTTTGAATTCACTCTTTGTTTTTCACTTGGATTCGATAACTTTGCCTGAAAGCTTATTATTTGACTGTTTGTGTATGACCAATTATGTTGCTAATTTTCTGAATGACATGGAACATATTAGGTTATTAAGTAGAGTTTCTAATTGGTAATACTGCCATAGTCTCCTATTTTCAATTTGTCTGCTTTCGTGGAGTACATTATCAATATAATCGGATTACTTTCAGGAATTGAATTATAGCTAACCCTATTAAAGCATCTATTAGGTACCTACGCAGTATAAACATAAGAAGCTTGAACTATTTATACAGTGACCACTGAAAAGGTACATTACATTTCGTATAAACAAAGGAGCCGTTTTAGAAGCTTATTTAGTTTCACATAAATTTAATAAATAAAAAGTACAACTGTTACATGCTACTCAATCGGTTTCAATAATTAGATTTGCATCGCTGAGTAAACTATGGAAACTGACATGAATAAACAAGTGTTCAAGAGACACCTCATTTTCATACAATTAGGTTGTTTATATTGAAATAAATTCCAAATCATCCTGTCGATAGCTATTATAATAATGCGCTTGCATAGGTCGATTTTTATTTTCAATTTCGCATTCCTCTCTAACATTTGATGTACGAATGACGTCACTACTTCCATGTATACTTTGGCAAGTTTATCTGAAACCGTGAAAGGAATGCAGTCGAAAACACTCGACATTGCCACGTTTAACTATGAAAAAGTTGAAGTACTGATTATGTAGTGATAATAATTATAAATAGGTCTTTTTATTATTAACAATATTAAAAATATGATTGAACGTTAATTTTATAATGTGCTTGTTTCCTTGGATTTATTCTATTAACATTATTTTCCAATTCATGGATATTAAAAGAGAACACTTTTCCTAATTTGTTATGGGCTTCTTAAAGCTCTGGCAACGTTGTACGAAAACCATTATGACCACACCCTCCGATTACATAATTGGTGATTTTTATCCACCAGGTGACTTCTTATTGGCAAGCGCGTGCGTATGTTCTTCCCTCTCACTTCGTCAATTGACTGATATTGATTTATCCAGTGGTGTTGGTATTGTCAGTTACCTTTGTAATTCCAGTTTTACTTGGTAAAATAGGTACCGTACTCCATTTGTACTTTTGACAGATATACGCGATGTTTTTCCTCGCCTCTTACCGATGCCGCATAGCTCCAGATGAACTTGCCAAACTATACATGACTTCATTGTTATTTTTTAGGGAAGAACATAATTTTCATTCTCCCCCCACGAAAATATATATATTCTATTTTAAATAGGTAAGCGAAAGCGAAAGTGAAACATGCTAGGTAATCGGTTGCTAATTATGAAAAACTTTCGTGCCCTGGACAACGAAAAAATAAAATGTCAGTTATTGTGGACACATCTTTCGTTGTACACCATTTGATGGAATTTTTCATAGGCTTGATTGTAACGGTCTTTAGATTTTTCCGGTAACAAACTTCTGCACGCAATAATTGCTGCTTTTTCAATGGAATTCATTTTTAACTGGATTTTAGCCAAATATTAAACTTAAAAGATGTAGACTTTATGGAAGAATAATTTTTCGACAGCTGTCAAAATATTAGTTGGTGACACGAATGTTATCAAAGTATGTAACGTTAACCCACGCCTTCTAACCATTTCATTGCAGTCTACAGAGAATTTTTTGCATCTTTAAATTGTGTGTTTTAATAATAAAATCGGGGAAGAATGAAAAGTTAAATACCTTATACGCTGCAAAAGCCCTTTAAGGTGCTCGAAGGTATTCAAATAAATACACCTCGCACCTAAAAGTAAGCTTTCGCAGCTTGTAATGTAAATAACTATTTCTCAAAGTTTTCGAGCTTCACAAGAGACGAAAACAAAAATGTATAATATACCTCGTTGACAATTTGATGCGGGGAAACGTGAACTTTGCGTTCAGGCTTTCAGCTTTTATATTTATCATTGAATTTCTTCAGAATTTTGGTTTTTGGTGGAATAGTCCATATATATTTCCTAAAAATATTGCTTTTGAAAAATTAATAAATTATTTTACTTTTGTGATTTGTGGTGGAATAAACTAATGATCCAAAAATCAAGATTCTTAAAGTATTTAACCGCGAAATTCGAAATCTTGAATTGTCTTTAAATAAGAATGAGAAAGGTTCCGGCAGGTCTCTCATCGTCTGTCGACAAAGTTTGGAACTGAGCAGTAATCCATTTAATAATTTTAACACCAGTTTGAATGAACAAAAGATGCCGTTTTATCATAAGAATCTAGATTACTGCACAGTTTCCTGGAACAGTTCCTGGGAAGAACAGTCCCTGGGAAAAACAGTTTCTTGGAGCACAGTTTCCTTGGATATAAAACAGTTCTGGAGATACAGTTCCTGGGAATAACAGTTCCTGGAAAGTCTGACTGTTTCTGGGGCAAAAGTTCCTGTTTGACAAACAATTTTTCCGAGTCACAGTTCCTGTGCGGCTAACAAGCTTCTGGATCACAGTTCCAGTGTAGCAAACAGTTCCTGTTAAACTGAAAAGTTTCCTAAATACCGTTCCTGCAATAAATCCGTAGTACCTACATCGACAGCTACATCATCAACATCTTCAAACAACTGTATTATTGTGCTAAGTATTTTTTGTTGTATTTCGCTGCTAACCCTTTTTTTTAATATAAATTTCAATACCGTAATTATATACATTTTTTTACTCTGTTAGTTTTATTTATTATACAGAAACTTCAAGTTCTTTTTTTTTAAACATATCAAAAGTTAGCTGACCATTAGATTCGATTTTGTTTCTAGTTTTCTTTTAGGAAAGGGAATTAGTGGCGCATTAAAATTTCTAGTTTTGCCAATATTAATTTGTTTTTCTCAATATCAATAAGGTAACAAAGCCCTGCGAACTGACTTAGTTTACCTCCAAATTTAATATGTTAGTTAGGCAAGAACCTGCAAGAATTATCATCATTTTTTTCAACGACATTCAATCTCATTATTTGTTTCATTGGCGCACAACGTCAATCAACAATTTGGTTTCAGCGGTAGACTATATTTCATGATATCGGTATAGGTGCCTTCACACTTCTGTTGCAGTTTCTCTCACAGCTCTCTTCTGCGCTTGGCATTGAAAAACCATACCCGGTCACCTCTCGAGAAGCTCGTGTTTTTTGTATGCACCTTATCGCTACAGAGCTTCATAATATATGTTCACGAGCATATACATTATACATTGTGGTACTTCTGGTACTTCATCAGGAGGTCTTTCGAGAAATATATCCAATGGAAACTTCACTTCTCTACCTTTGACTAACGTAGATAGACTTTAATCGGTTGATTCATGTTCAGAACTTCTATAGGCTATAGCAGAAATGGAGGAAGTAAAGTGTCCCGGTCTTTTTGGATTTAAATACGAACATTGGGAAGCTTTGGCAGATAACTCTATGATGTCTTCCCACCATTTCATTGGAGGAGTAGTGCGTGTTTTCTTAATGTATAATGAACCGGTAGCCCGTGACATGTGTAGGCACCATTATTTTCAATGGAAGCCGTTTTTACTATGGAGTTTCATGTGAAAAACGAGTAGAGTAAGACCCAAACTTGCGCTAATCGACGCTAAAAGAGACATTGATAATCATATTTGGAAAATTACACATCTTCATAAGACATCTAGTTTACTTCTTTTTTGTTTTTTCATTTTCTTGTCAAACTCATTGGTAGGGTCTCCTTTGAAACATCTCGAATTTTCTGTTCCACCTTTCACTAACAGTTCTCATTTTTCACCAGCCTCATTATTACAAAATAAAATTTCCAATTGGTCTTCAGCAGCTTTTTATCCAGCAAATTCACATTTTTCAGATGAACTAGAAGGAATTAAGGGGGCACAACATTTTAAGTCTCAGTGTGTTTGTATAATATAATGCTCTATAAAATAATTCCGTTTCTTCAGTAATGTGAAGGTCTTCTGCGGAGTAGTCTTTCAATTTAATTCAATTTTCCAATCCTCAATCTCTTTGTGAATTGATATGTGCAAACTCAACACGAACAGACGTGATATTGTGTCTCTAGTGAAGTTGCCCCAACCATCTATTCAATGCTTTAAAAGTGTCGCACTTTAATTATTTTGAAACTACTAGTTTTCCAGACAAAGGAATCTTTTTATTTCGTACTTTGGAAAACCACTCAAAAACAATCTGATCCACAGCAAGGACCCCAGTTTCAGGGAATTCCTTTTTAACTTCGTCATTACTGAAGCCATCAACAAAAGACTTTGAATTGTTGTTTTTTTAAATTTCGCTAGTCTATGTTTTTCCAACACCGTGTTTTTCGGTTAGTTCATTAAAACACTTGATTCATATTTATCATTCGTATGGATAATTTCTCCCTAATCTTTTGAAGATAAACGTTTTCCTTTTTCGTTTGTCCTGAACTATTTTAAACCAAACTTCACTTAATAGACTGACCAAATTATTCGATCTAATTTGTCGAATTTTTGAAATGAAATAATTTTCTTAGATATTTATAGGAAAATGTAGATGATGTATGTCTAGAATTTTCTGAAGAATCAAAAAATGAATAATATACAGGGGGCTGTATTTTAAATAAGAAATTCGGCATTGGCCACTATCACACGACACACCCTATATATTTTTTTTTTATAAAATACTCATTGGAAAATACAAATCGACATTTTTCCATTTTCCCCTCATTTATTCGATTCATTCGTTATCGATTCCATTCCATTTGGCTGTTCCACGCTGTATAAGCCTTTTACTGAGAGGCTCCGCCGTTGAGTCGTCCAGTTTGCAGCTAATACTAATCCTCCTAATGTTTGGAGTTACTACATCATAGCACCTTCCATTTGCTTCGAAAATTTTTCAGTTTCGAATTAAAAACGCCAGGAGATCTGTTTAATACGATTTTGACACATGATATTGTCTAAATACTCAACCAACATCATTATAAATTGATATTTAAGCGGATTCCATCCCTTAGTGGTATTTCCCTTATAAAATGAGTTTTTATGAGGTCGTTTGGTACTGGACTGAAGATCAACGTACATATAATTATTTAGTTGAAAGGAAAAATAAAAGTGACTTTTAATAGGTGTTTTTATAAACAACAACCGTCGTTTATTACAAGTCTGCTCCTTATTGAAATACAGTGTTGAAGTGGAAAATATGAAATTGATTTTTCTTGATGACTTGAAAATGGGCCATTCGCTAGTTGTAGTAAGAGCGAACAAGAATACAGGGTGATCATTTGATTTCCGACACATTTTATGAGCCCATAACTTGGAAACCGATTGAGATATAGGTAGGCGGTTTTGACTGAACGGCTTCAGGAATTAAGAATTTTTTTTCACGCTGTTGCCAATTTTGTATTTTTCCTTGGATTTTTTGGTGATGAATAACTAGACATTTTAAATGGAACACCCTGTATGTTTTTGTACCGTCGGATAGGCTGCAGCTTCTACTTTTCAAAAATATATGGTTTTATAGCAATCCAAGGTGTTCCAGAGGAGCAGATTATCTTTAAAAGATAGACTGCAATTCGTTGACTACAGTATTTCCGTACATTTTTGTCAGCGCATAACTTCTGATCTAGTCATGACATCGAGAAGCTAAACATAATAAAACATGAGAAACCTGATAGAAAATATTCAACCACAAGGTTGAGAGACTCTTCTTTAAATCTTCAACTACGCTTGCATAAATGTATTGACATGAATGGTGGGCATATTCTACAACTGTTGTATTAAATATTTTATGTAGGTTAATTGAGCACATACCTCCATATAATTTTGTACTCATTTATGTATATTGTTTTTAAAAAATTGTTCTGTTTGACCTGTTTTCAACAACAATATTAATCCATATAATGATGTCCAAAAAATCCAAGTTTTTTTCTGGAGTCTAGGAAAATAATAGTAAATTGGCAAAGTGGAAACGTGAAAATAATTTTTGATTCCTGAAGCCGTTTATCTTGTCGATGTCATGACTAGTTTAGAAGTTATGCGCTGACAAAAATGTACGGAAATACTGTAGTCAACGAAGTGCAGTCTATCTTTTAAAGGTAATCTACTCCCTAAGAACATCTTAAGTTGCTATAAAACGATATATTTTTGAAAAGTAGAAGCTTCAAAAATCCAAGTATTTTCTTGTAGTCTGAGGAAAAAATACAAAATTGGCAACAGCGTGAAAAGAAATTGCTTAATTCCTGAAGCCGTTCAGTAAAAACCGCCTCTCGATGTCTTAATCGGTTTTCAAGTTATGGGCTCTTAAAATGTGTCGGAATTCGAATGATCACCATGTATTTAAGCAGATTCAAGTTAACTCGTTGATGTCGCCACATACGCCATATGGCATAGCTAAATTCACCTATAGGTACATTTTTTCACCTTACCGGAAAACAAATCATATAAACACCAAAAATAGGAAGTTTGAGGACGGAAAATTCGCAACGCCACGACTTTTGAAGATTTTCACCTTCTGTCACTTAATGACATTGACGTTTCACATGAATTTTCTAATTAAACGTCAGTGTGTGCTTTTTGATTTTCCTATTTTTTGGTTTATTCGGTAAACGAAAAATAGTTGTACGTCACATATCCAGGAAATGCTTCAGCAGCCCAATACTATTAGATGCGCGAGCGTAGCGAAGCGAGGTCAGTTGATTGTTAAGCTCATTCTCTGACCTTGTAACACAATATACTATTTTGTCACTCATCAAATGACCACTTACTTATATTTTGATGTAGAAAGGATTCATCATTACATCGTGCTTTTACTATAATTCTTTGATCATAAAAATATAAAACGTTTTCAAAATATTTCAATCTAACTAATTCACTACATAGTTGCCGTATGTATATTTTCAATTTAACTTCAAAGTCCAGTATTTTCATAATTGATAAAATTGAAGAGACTATCCGGATCATTAATATTCATAATTTCATATTTACTAGACACTTCAATGACGACTGAATGTAAAAATAGTGTATAGAATACTTCGTAACATTGAAGAACAAGTTTCTATTAGAAAAAAATGAGAAAGAAACTATGAAAAAATTGAACAGGATTTGTTCATTTTTATGTAACATACTTTATTGAGAGAACCAATTAACAACGCAAAATTCGTCCTATTTAAGTGTGAAATGAAGCTCATAATAAAATGTTTGAGGTGCCGTAGGGCAATGAATGGTGAAGTAGAACCTCGGGAGTTAGTAAAATTTGAATATCTTCCGAATAGTTAATATTTTCAAAATCAAAGAAGTATGGCGTATGTGGCGACATCTACAAGTTTTAAGCTACATCCTCAATCAATCTGCTTGCGAAGTGGCACTTCAGCACGCGTGCTGCAAAACGGATACCCATCCTCAATCCTGTCAATTCAGTCTGCCTGATTGTTATCGCACATGCGCATTTTCATTGTTATTTTAAGGTAACGATGTCATTAAAAAGTTCAACCTGTGATTATTCTTGTAAATAAAAGTAGCTACTACTTATCAAAGACAACGAATTGATATAATTACGATATTAGAAAATAATTTATGTTTGTTTACAAAGATAATAGAATAAAATAGGGTTAGGGTACCTAAATTATTTTTCCCATGATTAAATGCGCATGACACAGTTCGGCACGCACCGAAGAAGCTTACAGCTTGCAAGTTTGCACTTCCAAATCGGCGCGCATGTCAGCACGAAATTGAATTGAGGATACTTACGTTTAAACGTCATTGTCCCAGCAAGCGTGCCAAAGTGCCTCTTCGCCACTAAATTGATTGGGGATGGGCCTTTAGATATTCTTATTTGCTCTTATTAAAACTAGTGAATACCCAACATCCGAATAATTAACTAGGAAAGTAGCTGATATATTAACAAAAATATATTGTTCTTAATGAAATGCGAAAAAGCCACTTGACTGAAAACGGATGTTGACGTGTACGTACGAACGGTTCTGTAGTCTTATTTGTCAATCACATGGTGACGTCCAAATTACGATTCCAGAGATGTTCAAAATCACTTTATAAACATTCGATGCCAGTATGAGATGCAGGAAACACATCATTGTTATTGTAAAAACAATCATCTCTACTAGGTAGATTATCAAGTTTGAGCGTATGTATAAGTAGGTAAAGCTTATCCCGAATTAATTGCAAAGGCTTAAGCACCCTTGTCGAATTTTTCATTCCATTGGCAAAGGTGATGAACACATGTTTAATTTTTTGCAACTGATTTTAAACAACGTTTACCTATGCATTCAGACTGTACCCTGACGTCACCGTCCAACATCGGAAGCGTAGCAAAATACAACATTCAAGATTAATTTCCTCACTCATGAGTTAACATGTTTATCTCATTTTCACGCAAATATGGTTTGTGATGGTCTATCTATGAAAATTTAACGTTAAGAAATGTGAAAATTCCATTCACCTATATATACATACCGTCTATTATACCAAAACCTGAAAGATACGCTGTAGTACCAATCAAGGATTCTCTGTTATTAATATGCAGTTTTATTAGCTGAACATTTCTTCCTAGACGTGCGTTCGATTTCAATTTGATCAATCCAATATCGTATCCGCCATTAGATTCGAAATATTTTTTGTTAATGTAAAAACTAAGTGCTGGAATTCGTTGAGCGTTTTTACCATCCGTATATACACTACCTAACGCCACCTGTACCGAATTACTGGAAAAAAATTCACTTATCAATAAAATTTTAGTTTTGTGTGGATTAATTCCACCAAACAAATATTTTCTGTATCAAGTGAACTCGTCCTTTGTAATTGAGTGAAAACAGTATGTATTGCCGCTGTACATGAACAATAAATGGTAGGTTCACTCGTCGCGCTTTCAAAGACCAAAAAACGAGGGATGTAAAACACGTGCACCATATACAGGATGGTTTGTTGTGTTTGGTACGGGGGCTGATAAAAACGTACGTTCTAGTATTTATTTGGAAACATAAAATTATAAGAAATAAATATAAATCATTTATTAGAATATCTTCAACCACATTGCATGAACCTGCATGGACGTGCCAACCACTGGCCCCTCGCGGCTTTAGTTGTGATTCAGGCTGTCTTGTAATATACTATAGCTTAAAGCCAAGACACTGCAGCCTGTATACTCACAACTTCTCTCGTACCTTTGAACTAAAAAAGACATACCATCTATCCTTTGGAGGGAACTTAAAAATACCTGAAAGAAGTAGCATCGGAGACCGAGTAAGATAAACATATCGCTGTGGATGGACATTGCGCTGAGAGTGAACCTATTATTCATTGTTTATGTACCGTGTTATCGCTACTGGATGTTTGTCATTAATAAGAACATTTCAAAATTCTCAATATAATTAGTATCTAGTTTTTGGTCAAAAGTGATGTTGATTGGGAAGTTTGGCTGCAGAAAGAAGTGATTTACTCACACAGATAACGATTGTCCATCATTTTCCAAACAATGGGCGGCAGTTAGAACCCATCTGACATGTATTAAACTTCCTCCACAAAATGTAACAAATGTCTTATTTCTATCAAGCATTATACCTGCTTGAAATGGAAATTCTCCTAAATTAGGTTCTCTAGCTTTGTAAAAACCCTGCAATATAAAGAAAATTCCTTCATATTAGCGGAACTCAAACAATAGCTTACGATATATCTTTAATGAGTGAGTGCAGAATACTGTTAAACTAAAAAGGGAGTTTGGTAAATGACAATCCCATAGGAAAAGTTGGGATTTAAGAGAATAAGAATATAAAAAGGGGGATTATTTAGTTTTTAGAGAACATTCCACTTACATTGACAATGGCTGCTCTCTTCTCACCAGCAGTAACAAATTGCAGCACACCCAGCACCGTCCATATTATCATATTCAAATCCCATCAGTTCTGTTATATAAACTGATATTTTACCTTCGTATTTTTAATGTTTGGAAAATGAGGCAAAATGTTGAATCCGATATTGGAATTTTCATGGTCAATTTAATCAACAACATAAATTATTGTCGTACGAGGTTAATAATTATTACATATGCAAATACCGTGTGGACAAAATATAATTTCACCATTCCATGCTATTTGAAAGATTGGAAACCTGTTTTCAATTCTCGTCTGGAATAATTTGGTGCATATGAGTTTTATTCAAGATAAGTAATTTCACACCCGAATATCAAAGCGACTCTCTTTGAGCAACGTCAAAGTGATATTTGAACTGCCAAAAAACTTTTTGGAACTTTAGTTCTTTACGTCAGGTTATGTTTGAGCGACCAGGGGTCGCGACGCAAAAGATCTGACCGTTACGTTACGTTACGTTATGTTATGTTAAGTTGCTTCGTTATGTGCCTTACTTGCGTGCGTGTGCTCTCTCCTGAGTCTCTCTCTCGTTTACGAAGCAGCGATTCATATGCTTCGGCCGGGAATCGAACCCGGGCCGCCCGCGTGGAAGGCGAGAATTCTACCACTGAACCACCGATGCTATATTAAAATTCTATGCAAAGCTGGTATTCGCAGTGCTGGTGATCTACTTGAATTTGTTCGGATAAAATTTTACTATTATTTCCATAATTTTTTTTGCGCGATTGATCTTTTTTGTTTATTACAGCATCGGTTGTCAGGACGGTAGGTTGTGTTTACTGGTTTCCAAGTTTAACACGTCGGTAAGTGATTTACTTACCGTTCAGACGTCGAAAAGTAATAAATAGCATAAATACAATTTCACCAAAATGCAAAATATATATTAAACTGGTCGAGAAGTATAAATGTCACTTCTGATATATCGTTCATTTGGGAGAAATTTAAATTATTTATTTCGGAATTTATTTCAATACGATCGCGCAAAAAATGGTATAAGCATCTCGAACGTTAAGGGTAATTACAACGTTTGCATGTAGATTCCTCTCGTGAAATTGGACAAAATGATATGAGGATTAAGAGGTCTAGCACATTTACTTTTCGTTCAAGTGCGATATGGAAAATCCACACGAGTCGAACAACATGTTTTTTCTACGACCCACTTGGGAAAAAATCTAGAAAATAAAAATTTTTATAATCTGTAATATAACTTCAAATTGAAAATTCAACAATTCAATTTTATGTTTCCACTAATTTTTTTGTGGTAAACGTACAGTTCTTAAATGTCCAATTTGTATTACGGTTTACCTTTTTAAATATTCGATGCTGTTATAAGTAGATGTTGCCAGTCGGACTCCCTCATGAAGGGTACCGTACCATTATCTATAATAATGAATATTCTGCTAAATATTTCAAACTTCTACCTGTTGTCGTTATTAATATCAAGCAGAATGATTATTCAAAAATAAAATTAACAATTAAAAAAAAACTTCTTCACGGAGAATCGCGTCTACCGCGTGAGAATCTGGTTTGCTTACTACTCGACCACCGAGGAATATGCAAATTGTTTATCTATAACGTCAGATGTATTCCATAATTTTTGCTTAAAAGGAACTAAAGTTCCTACCGTGTGTCCCCCGACACGCTCTACCTTTTTTTTGTTCAAGAAAACTCCGCAAATGATCTGGTCTGGATTTTTACTATTCTGCTGTTTTTTTATGAATTTGGAAGGATGGAAATGTAATAAAAAGTGCAGATCTGTTACTTAAAAATCAACCTCCAAGTACTAGTTTTGAAAAATTAAAGGTACCTATAATAAGTATTTAGGCAATACAAAATACATTGTGGGGCTCTTGCAATTGGATGGAAACTTTGGGCGACTGGGATATTTCTTAATCCATTATGAAGATTAGAAAAACGGGACACTAAGGTGGAAAAATACATGAGGAACTTTTGGTTAGATTCTGTATTATAGTTTATCTACGATAAAAGGACGATGACGTTGCAAAACAAAATATTTTGATGTTGCCAAGCTGTAGTTTTTTTCCCTTACTTAACGAAAACTGGAAAAGTCAGTATGATGTTGGATCGACAGTTCTTAATAATAATAAATACAAATAGCGAATACTATTACTTAAGTCTCTTACAGCAGTAAGCGCTAGAAGCGGGCCCCTATTTCGGCATTCTCGTTAAAAATAGCTGAACAAAGATGCTACCATCTCTTGACATTCACTGTTCAGCTGCTTCTGCATTTTATCAACTTCACACTGCAGATTTGCTATGTAATTAGTTATGGAAGTGACTGTTTTTTTAATCATAAAGACATAATAAAATCCAAAAAAAAACTTGTGAATATTAGACGATGTTTGAATGTCAATAAACATCAAAACAAACTGGGGGAGTTTACCAGTTGATCTGACAACGTCTTGAAGTTTTGCTAACCCGTTAGCTGTAAATTGCCCTGGTTTTTGAGGATAAATCTTATTTACGGTTGGTAAATTAATATTGATTCTGATGAGCAGGAAAGTAACTAAAAATGTCTTCGTCTTTTTATCGTAACAATCCCATATATTAATTTTCTTGGGAATTATCTTACCTTAAAGGGTATTGGTAACCCTCGCTACCTTCGAAATTTCATGTTAAGTTTAAATTTGTTTGATAGGATCTCGGGATCATTCAAAAATTACATGAAAATCAAGAATTTGGCTCAATAAATGGTACTTTTTCAACACTATTCAATGCTGTTTCACGATGAATATTTACACTTTTATTTGTGAAGGTTATCATCTTAAGCTAAATGTAAGTCTGTTTCAGAAATATCCTTGAGCATAATTATTTTCACTTGACACTTATACTGCCGTCAGTAGTAAAAGAAGGGTAACTACAATTTTTTGGTATAATCAATTTCTTGTGCATCAAGCTGGTATAGCTGTTTCTCGTCTATGTACGAAAGCATAAAAGCTGTGAGATTTCTGTAAACCTTCAAAGTACATGAGTTAAAGAAGCCGCAACTGCACTATGTCATCAATTCGAAAAGATGAAAGGCGACAACTAACAGAAATATTGCAGCTCAAAAATTCCATGTGAAATACGAATTATTTGATATTTATGTCCCTATATATAAATACATATTTATGTCTTTTCTCGAAAAAGTTCACTATTTTGTAAAAAAAAATATCGTATAAAATAGTTGTCGTGGAAGTGGTGAAGAAATATTTTTTTTATTGTAAAGTTACCGTGGCAACAATGTCAAATTTATAAATTAAAATGGAAAGTGCCGTTGGTATTGTTTTAAATATTAATATTTCGATTTTTCAAATCTTAGGAAATATAATTTAAATTGATACTATTGACATTCACAGAACTCAATAAGGTTGAACTTCCATCAAAATAAAAATTAGTTTATGTTTTTCTCATTTCCATGACAACGAATTCAACCATTTGATATTTAGCTCTTATTTCCATCTATGATTTCCATTTCTTGTTGTTGTAGTAGTTATAGATCAGTATTTATAATTTCAAAGTGCACCAATAAAAAAAATAGCGTAAAGTATTCGTGGATAACTGGTCTTTAAAACACTTGCTCTATTTCGAGCACTCTGGCATTAATATCCACTTATACTTTAATATACTATTTTTTGATTTTTATCAATTTAGGTACCTACTACAAATTTCTCAGTGAAAAGATCTGAGACCATGTGTGAAGTATTTCCAAGCCTTCATTAGTTACGGAAATATGAACTGGCATAGGATTTTCACAATAAAAGCACGATGATGTCATTTTTAGTTACATTCCTGCCTATCAGAATGAATATTAATTTACCAACCGTAAATACAATTTATCCTCAACGCCGGAGCAGCTGAACAGTAAATGTCAAGAGATGGTAACATCTTTGTTAAGCTATTTTAAACAAAAATGCCGAAATGGGGGCCCGCTTCTCCCGCTTACTGCTGTAAGAGACGTAAGTAATAGTATTCGCTATTTGTATTCATTATTATTATTATTGTTACATATTTAAATGTGGAATATTAAATGTTTTTAATGTTTAAGTGAAGAAAAAAACTACAGCTTGGCAACATCACAATATTTTGTTTTGCAACGTGAATCGTAAATAATCTATAACATTGTCCATACACCGCTTTTTCTAAAATTTGTGACTTCCCGATATCTAGTCATAATGGGGTGTTGAGCGGATATCCGGCTTCTAAGTACTGGGTATTTAGCAAACATTGATTTAAAATTCTTTTAAACCGAATGTTTCAGGAAAAAAACTGGAAATTGAGAATTATTAAATGTTTGCAACTCCTACCACAGATACGTCACATACCTGGAGATGAAGTTCGCCGCTTTCTGATTGAATGTTTTATTAACTAAAAGCCAGTTACAAAAAACCCATTCGCATTTGAAGTTTGAAGAGTTGTCAAAGTGTTTTGTTTGCAGTTTATACTAGCTTGACGTTTCAATAAATGGAAAGGACAGACATATTATTTTTGCTTTGTTTAACATCTTATTATTAAAAAATCGCAGATTTTTAGTACATTTTATTGTAATTTTCTTTTTCAAAAGTACATGGTCCAAGAGTTTTTTTTCTTTGAAATGTTTTATAGCGATATTGCTTTCTAATGAAAAAAAATGGTGGCATAATTCCGAGGGTGGTGAACCCTGACTCTGAAGTTATTTGATAGAACAAACACATATAATAGACCATGAAAATTTATTTCTGGAGTAGAATATTTTCTCCTTTGTGAAAACTCGCGTTTCATCAGCGTATAATGTATCTTGAAATAATTCAACCTTCTTTTTTTGTAGAAAAACAAGCGTACCGAATTTGAAATTGTCTCTTCATCCGAGCGCAGAATCTCTGATATAAACTGCTCCATATCGGATGTTGGAGCGCTCAGAAAATTTGTAAGTCAGTAAGCTCGGTAAATCTAACGGTAACGGCAAACCGCTTCAGTGAAATTTTGCGGTCTATTTCTCGCCTGAAAAGTCGCGTTCTTTTCGAACTTGACATTTTTCCGAAAGCCATTTTTAAAAATAGTGTTGAACTCTCAGAATAAAGGAAGCAGTTGTTTGGTACGACTTTAAGGTGAGGAGTGGAGAAAAATAACTTTTTTTCTGAATTGAGAAATTTCCATATACCTATAATACCACGAGAGTGAAAGTTTTGCCGGCAAAATTTTTCGATTGTAATGAAAGTTTGTTGCTTGGCAATTTTGCGAATGACATTTTCAACAAAACCACGAGCTGTTTTGGAGGGCGAGTGGTTTTGGATTAAATGTCAAAATTACCTAAAAGCAACAAACATGAATACAAGAGAAAAATTTTACCTTACAAAATTTTTAATTGAGTGCTATTCGACATGACTATTTCACGAGAGTAAAACTGAAAAATCATGTTTAAACGTTTTATTTATTGCAAACTTCAATTATACAAAGCCAAAAAAATAATAACATTATAAAAAAAAAATTACTCATTTATGTAATTAGTACAATTATTATAATTTTATTGTACGTTGTAGCATTATTTTGAGGATTGTTTTGCATCATAACCCGTGATGAATTTAAGTTAGAAACTGAGGATTCCTTTTCTTCTATTTTTATTTTCTCGAAGGTTCTCTATAAGTTGAAAACGGTGTTCTCCATTTAATTGTAAATATGGTTTCAGGGAATGGGCAGAAGAATGTCCTGTAGGCTTAATTACTTCTTGTTCACCAACTCCTTCTTTTGCTAATGCAGATATTGCAGAAGCTCTATGTGAATGATTGGTTATTTTTATTTTTTTGTGTCTATACCAATTGATTCTGTCGATATTTTCGTCCACTTTGAAATTGTATTAATTCCCAATGGTGAATTTCTGTACCATATTTCTTTCTCCCAATTTGGATGTACTGTTAAAATGATCTTGTTTTTGTTAGATAAGGATTGGATTCTCTTTTTTCAATAATTTTTAAAAATAAACGAACGGAACACAAATTGTTGTTAGCATTATTTCTTACCAGCCACTTACTGCTTGATAAAGCTTTTGATCCTCCTTGTGTCGTTTTGGAAAAGATTGGATTATATTCTACCCTGCCAGTAAAATTACCTTTATTATCATATTCTTTTTTAAAGTAATTAATATCACAATTAGCAGCTTCATTTCCACGCCATGCTAATTCGAACGAACATAAATGAAAAAACTTTTTTTGTAACCCATCAGGATCATCTTCAGAATAGCTTTCTACCATTTCCATTAATTCTTCTTTGGTTAACGCGTTAGAACTTCTTTTTCTGGTTTCAGGTTCAGCCTGAAGCTTTTTACGTTTTGTATCCCTGGCCAATCTAGCAAATTCATGGGTAATATCTTCTTTAAATGGATCAATTTTGATGTTAAATTCTAGAAAATATTTTTCCTGAACCATTTGAACAGTCGTATTCCAAAGTGTTTTCACACTAGCTTCAATATAATCAGTTCCATCTCTTTTTTTTCATGTTAAAACCAAAATCTTCAAGAATTTTTGCTATAACTTGTTCAGAAGTATCCTTTTCTGACGTATAATTACGTGCGTCCAGAAACATTCTAAATTGTTACTACGCAGACTTTTTTGTCTTCATTGTATTTCGCGGTATACTTTGCTTCATTGTACTCTCTATTTCATTTATTGAGTTATTTCCAAATCTTGTATTATTCATGTTAATAATACTTATTTGAATTTTTGAAACAGTTTTAATAATTTTTAGACAGTTAAATAAATAAATAAACAACTTAGTTTACTTAGAAACCACTGACAAAGATTTTATATTGAATTTTATCACAGAGTGATAGATTTGATATATTTAACGTCAAACAATTGACGAGACAAGACAAAAATGCCAAATCAAAACCTTCAAATTTTGTCAGTTATCAATTTACTCTAGTGAAATAGTCAACAGTAAAAATACAAGAGCTTTTTTTTTATCGGATAAATTTCTCTTTGCAACGAAATAGTTTTGCCAATCACTAATTTTACGAGAAAAACTGACATGATAAAATCGCGACACCGAACCGAAGGACAAAGTCCGCCAAACTTAGGGACCGGACAAGTATTGAGGAAAATATAAAATTTTAGAAAAATCTTTTTATACCACGAATTTCACTCCAACTTGAGCTATACTTTGAAAATATTTTAAAATATACAGGGTATTCCAGTTTTGCGTAACGAACTAATTTTTTTTCTTCAAATGTATCTTTCGCTATCTAACGACAGATTCAAAAGGTCTTGAGCCTTCAGATATTATAGGGATTTGCTATCCTATACCGAGTTGTTAACAAAATATGGTCACTTTCACAGAAAAATCACTATCCACTTAGAGACATTCTATGAAATAACAAAAAACTAAAAAATTCCAAACAATACGAGAATTATATTGAAAATTGGTTCAATTATTATGATTTTGAACATTAACTAACGAAACTAACGACTAAAAGTAATAAGCTCCATTTTACGAAACACGAAAGCTGCAAGATCCTCTTTACTGTAGTAAATTAATTATTATTAAAAGATGAGGTCTGGTATGTTATTAAAATCAATACTGGATATCTTTTTTTGAAGTTTTTTATATTTAAAACATACTTTTTGTTTTTTGTTATTCCATAAAATGTCTTCAAGTGGATAGTGATTTTTCTGTTAAACTGGCTATATCTTTTTAACCACTCGGTATGGAATAGCAGAAACCCATATTTTCTGCAGGCTTGAGACGTGATCTTTTCAAATCTGCCATTGAATAGCCAAAGGTCCTTTTTAATAAATAAAATTAGTTCGCTACGCAAAAGTGGAAAAATTTATATTTTTTCGATATTTGTCCGGTCCCGGACTTTTGCCCACCTCTGTATGTACATGCATTTTGTCAGGAAAAGTGTCATAGTTTAATATTTCGTTACTTAAAAAACTTGGTATTGTAATTTTCCCACTTGTTATAGCAGCTTTGAGATACCTTAGAACCTAAGAAGTATAATGTTTCCCAATGTCTTCAAAAGTATACTGTCAAAATATAGTTGATGAAATAAAAAAGTTCATTCGATTTTATTTCCAAAGACACCACTATTTTCTTATATTTTCTTTCAGTTCGCGTGAGAGTAGAATATACTTTCTCCACAACTTTCGCATATCAATGTTTACTCTTATTTTCTTTTATCGATACGTACTTTATTCAACCAGAATCTTTTTATAACATTTAATCACTTTTTTCTTTTATTAGTATGTAGATTAGTTACAACAAAAAAAGCTCAAACAAAATAAATCCAAGATCATCTGAATATTCATAACAAGAAAAATACGGGTTATGCTTTTTTAGTCATTAAAAAATCAATTATGAGCTGACAAATTCAGAAAAAGATTGAATTAAGTAATTCAAAAGACAAGCGTGAGCTGAGGAAAAATCTGCTATAAATTGAGTTTAAATTTAATTACTAGGTGATTAAGAATACAAAGCCCTCAATTTCCTCGAGTTACTTCGACCTGCGTGCCCAGATAGTTAAGTAGATTCAACTTATTCAATGAGGAATATTAAACTGTTTCAGATCCAATGCTTCGTAACATTTCAACACAATTTTCATTTATTTTTGTAGGATCTGAAGTATTAGGTACATACAAAGTATAGCCCAAAACAATTTGGAAGATCCTATTTCAAATCACAGCTTAAAGTTATGGATTCCTTCCTTGTAGGAACTATGAGGTATTTCTTCAAATATCAAAATGAAATAATTCATAACAAATTGCGCACTACAACATCTATTACTGGACCGGTTTCTTAAACTATTCTTGCATCTTATAATGAAATTCTAGGAATAATAAAATCATTAAAACATTAATGTATAGATAACATTAATAGTGAATGTTTAAAAGCCGTGGCTAAATATATTATCAACCCGCTTACTTACATAATGAACAAATGTTTTGATGATAGTGTCTGGCCATCTTGCTTCAAAACTTCTCTTGTTATACCGATATATAAGAAAGGTGACAAAACTAACGTGTCTAACTACAGACCAATTTCTCTGATCCCGTACATCTCTAAAATATTCGAAACTTTATTAAAAAATAGACTTAACTCCTTCATTGAAAAATTTAACGTAATTTCAGAACATCAGTTTGGATTTAAAGAAGGTCAGTCAACACAAGATGCAGTTTTGGAATTAACAACTAAAATTTATAACTCATTAAACCAGAGCAAACCATGTCTGTGCGTTTTCCTAGACCTGTCAAAAGCCTTCGACACGGTAAATCAAGACATGCTACTGGAATCATTGGAAGAAATTGGCATCCGAAATAAATGTCTTAAATTATTCAAAAACTATTTATCTAACCGGAACCAATTAGTTAAAGTATCTGGGGTAATGAGTGATTTAAAATCTACTGAATATGGTGTCCCGCAAGGGACAATCTTAGGACCGACATTGTTTAACATTTATATTAACAACCTATTTTCATTACAAGTGGCTGGGAACATTATAGGATTCGCCGACGATACCGCCATATTTTACAACGATGACACATGGCTTAAACTTAAAAATAAAGTTGAAAATGACCTAGCCAGGATAAAAAGTTGGTTCGACAACAAAATTCTAACTCTAAATTTAGACAAAACCCAATACTTACCATTTTCTTGTACCAATGTTAATACTCCTAATTTCGAACCCTTAAAGACTACCGTTAAAAATTCAACATTTGCCATAAATCCTGTAACAAAAATTAAATATTTAGGTATTATATTTGATAGTAATATGAAATGGAAAGACCACATCACATACGTTGTTAAAAAACTACAAACTATTTTATACAAATTTAGATTTTTGAAGAAGTGCATACCCTCAAATTACCTGGAGACTTTATATTTTTGTTTGGTTGAAAGCCATCTAAGATACGGGATAATTGGTTGGGGGTGTGCTCTCAAATCATATATTTATCCACTAGAAGTAATACAGCGCAGATTCCTTAAAATAATTTTTAATAAATCTCGATACCCATCAGATGATCTATATAACGAAAGAAAATAGAAAATCAAGATGTTAAAAATTTAATTCAACTGCCTCAACATGAACATAATACAAGACAAAAAAACCAGTATACATTGCCAAAAATGCAAAAATCGTTATGTCAACGTTCTTTCTGGTACATTGCCCCTAAAGTGTTTAAGTGATGGAATCCCTGAAAACATTAAAAACTTAAATGGTAAACAAATATACAAAAAGTATATAAAAAAGTTCATGCATAGTAAGTCAAGACATTATTTTAGAGATATATTGAATTCTATTTCTAGTCTACCGTACTTACCAATTTTCCCCTCTTAACACAAACAAATCTCGTACATATCCTATCACTATCCAACATAATATATGTATTATAATATTTTATTTGTGATATTTAGGTGTATTTATTCTTTTAATTTTTATTTATTTTAATTAGCATAGGTGTATTTTAAAAAGTATTCTTATTCTAAAGTTAGGCATCATTTATTAATTTGATGGAGATGCATTTGTGTTTGTATTTCTTAATTTTAAATTATTCCAATTAATAAGTGTGTTTTAAAATTTAATGTAATTCTAGGCTTATGCATTATTTATTGATATTCCCGAAACAGGTGTTTTCACCTATCGGTAGCTTCTTTTTTTTTGTTCACATTTATTCTTGTAAATACTTTTCTTTCTGTGAATAAAAATTATTATTAATATTATCTCCAGGAATAAATTACGATTCCGGAAATAATTCAAAAATTCCCTCTGATGCAGCTGGAACATTTGCGTATTTTTTTCATTTTGAAGCGCTCCAAAACTAACACACAATTATCAGACTATACGGTACGATGAAAATTATCATTGTATCCAATTAAAAATTAGTCAAACACTCAATTCACTGGTAAAAAACGGCTTTTAGCAGAATATTGTATCTAAAAATTCACATGATTGATCTCAACATTCTTACACATTCTAAATTGATTTTCTCTGATGCATCCCTTTAATCAAAATCTTTCTAAAAAATAAATATAGATATACAGATGATATTCTGAATGTATCTAATGTTTGCATTGACCAACATTATTTTTTTTATAACAACAAATTGGAGAATTGTTTATGAGAAGTTCTATATATCATCAATTTCAAATACATTTATGAATAATTTGAAAATTCCAATATACGAATTTCGTTTAGCCAAGGATATTTAATTTCAGTACAAGTTCGTTGATGATATTTTTCTGGAGCATGAGATATATTTTTCTCTTCAAATATTTCAAAAATCTGTCTGATTTTGATCTGATTAAGCTTGGCAACACAGCACATTACACGTAGGTGCGCTGTGATCTACATTACTTTCAGTTCATTAGGCAATCCAGTGCTCTGTCAAATAAAATTCCATATGGCGTCCCAGGGCAAACAAAAATTTGGTTTTGGTTTTTTTTTTGTAAACAAGATTGTTTATTTTGGAAAAATGTGATTTTATTTGGCTTCAAGGATTGTCCTTTGTCTTGAAAGTAATGATAAACAACAAAAACAGTTTTATTAATCTTCTGTTTTGCATGTTTGGATTTTGTACCTACATTGTACCTACATATAAACATTCATCTTCCGCTAGTTCACTCTCATTACTATGTCACTTTGTATTCAAACAAGCGAGAGATATGAATATGTTTCATTGTTGAAAAAAATTGCTATAATCAAATGAACGAAGTGATCTGGAAACTTGAACAATGAAATGAGAATAAAAAATAAAATAATTCCATAATTCTAATATTACATGGGTAATTTGAATAGGCGATTATTGAATATATGAAAACTTTATTAGGGTTTATGTAAGTACGAATGTGATTTTTGATGGGGTGTGCAATTTTGCAAAAACGAAGTCTTTGGATTCATAAATGACTTAAGAAATTAACATATTCAGGATACAAAATTATTAGAGTTGACAAAAAGATGTTTATTTTATGTAAGAAATTTGAGAAATTGAAACCAAATCCCAAAACATCTCATATGGAACTATTAATATTATTGAAAACATTTAACTCCAAACTTTTGACAGTATACAGATGGAATTGTAGGTTTGAACTTTGCGTGAACACATCTACAGTTTTTCGTGATATTTTTCGATATATCTTTAAATACACCTCTATTATTAAAGAATCAGTGGGACTGTATAAATCAGGAATTTGAAATAATGGAGCGAAAAAAAATTAAATGCCAAAACTTCAAGTCAAAATGCAATTGATGCTTTTGTATATTACATCAACCAATCTCCAATTCTGAAATTTGCTTTCAATTCTCCTACTGGCTTGATACTGTACCAATTAATAAATAAATCTATCAAATAACATAATAGAGTCAAAATCTTTAGTCTCGACTGCAAAACTATCGGTAGCTCCGTAATTCATTGTACCTCGATGCTTCGCATCTCGAGATAATATTAAAGCTTGGATCTTCCCCCTTCCTTGGAGTATTATTTACTATTTTCCACCACTATTGCGTCTCCTAGCCAATTGAGAAGATGAATTTCTTTATTAGTGGTTAATAATGGACAAATTCAATTATATTGAGAATAGGGATAATAGTTTAGCAAAAATATGTACAGCATAATTTTGTATACCCAGGGGATTATTTTTAACATATTTGCTGCTTAAAATCACCTAACATGGTTGGAATTGTTTGAATAGAAATGCCATTAGTTCAAAAAACGGGCTAAACCGAAAATGACTGATGACATAAGAAATGCGTTCATAGTATATGGATTAGGTGACGAGCGAAAACAGACAGTTTACGTGTCAGTCAGATGACGGGGTAAACGCTTCTCGTGGTGCGTTATGGTGAAGAGTGTGAAGGATATATCAATTGTTTCATGAACGCTCATTTTGTACCAAAGTACAACTCTTACACTTAAGGTGTTGTATTGTGAACGCACTACTGCTGTAATTTATTTTTCCATCTATTGCGCATGTGTCCAAAGTTCAAAGTAAAACGTAACCCACGTTTTGCAAAATTTTTGTATGTGGTCGTTTCGTTAATTCGTTCCACCTAATGTTGGTATTTTATTGTTGTATGTTTAAATTGTAATAAAAACAATAAAGAAGCATTAAAATACTGTATAATGTCAATTATTTTCAACTTTTGTTTTGTGGGTACGTTGCGAACGGACTTTTGTGAAATCCGACTTGCTTTCACCTCTATTTTCTTGTATGTAGCTGATTCTTGGATGAGGGCTGGTCGAAGAAAATACACCACACTTTCTACACTTTATAATTAAGGACTGTATTTTTATTATTTTTTATTTTATTATTAGAGAACAAATTGTACATAGAGATTAATTACATAAATTGATGCTTTTTGTTCAGAGTCTCTCGGCTTTCTGATTCCCCCTCATATTTGGAGGGCAAAGTTGAAGCTCACAATTCAAAATTGCAGGGTTGCCACTAATCATTAATGTCCTGAGATTATGGAGAATAAATCGGTTACTCAACAACTTTTGTCTTAAATTTAGCTAGTATTGGGAAAAATTGTATATACACCAAGGTCTATTGTCTAGGAAAATATCATTAATTATACTATTGACAATGGTACCTTTAAAAATTATTCATAAAATACTTCAATAGTGAAAACTATATCAAATTTCAGTAAGAGTGAGATTTCACGAACATTTTTGAACCAAGTTAGAGAAGATGCTGATCTTTATTATTATTCCGAGACGCCAAGCATCGAGGGCTGATAAATAATCTCTCTACCTTGATGTATAATACACTATCAAATAACGTCCAAAAGTAAATTCTCAGACTAATTTAGTAGGTACTGAAATGCAGCAATATAAATAACATTTTGTAATGCTATATAAATAGGTAGCAGCAATTTAGTTTGAATTTATTTCCAATTTTATAATCTATAAATTCAACGCCGTATATTTATAAACGACTATATTTGTTTTCACTGGTTCATTGAAAAAGTTTTCGATTATCATTATAATTAAATCATTTTGTTGACACTCCACTGAATCCGCGATTGATGTATCCTTTTTTACGGCTCTACCCCAAATACCTTTCACAAGTAATGTAGTATAAAGTAGGAGTTTACAGTTACAAAATTTAGAATAGGTATAAGTGCACTTATGAGTGAATACATCTTCAGGAGATAAATTGTATGTGAGTATGTATATTGGGGTGAAATTAACTGACACTTTGGAGATCTATTGCGCCCCTACTAGGAGCTCCTTTAGTTCCATTCCCCTAGGAATTTTGGGATATCTGCAGGCGGGTGAATGTCCTTTTTTTATCCAATAATCCAGCTGTTTCGCTTTATGTTTCGTTTCGTTTTTCCTCCACTATTTTGAGCTTTTTTAGATGCCCATTTAGGCGACAATGTCCCGTTAGGATCCCTGTTAAAACTCTTGGTGCAGTTTTACTTTGACTTATGCATTCATTTTATTTCAACGGGTTGTAGTCACCCATCAGAATTTTTGATTGTCTAAGCCCTACTAGGTCTTTCCAATGGTCAGATATTCTCTTTTATTCAGCTTCGCCTATTTCTCCCGATATAACATTGGAGCTGATACCGCAAAAGGGTTTCTGTCCCCCAAAGTGTCTTTCAGTCCCCCTTTTTGCAAGTCCATCTTCTATTTCATTTCCTTCTATTCCGATGGAATTTTTTTTTGTGGAAACCAGTTTGTTTTTCATAATGGATTTTCCTTCACAGCCTTTTACCCAACGACAGGTGCTTCACAATGGTCCAACCTGGGTTCCTTATTGGATTTGTTATTTATAAATGACCTATCTATTGCATTACAATCTTTTTGGATTCAATATTTGCTGACGATGTAAGAATATTTAGAGTGTCACTTGCTCTAATCACAAATACCAAATTGATAGATAGTATGGACTTAACTAGATCTGAGAATAACTTTTGATGATGAATGGGATTCTATAGTGCATTAAAATTGTACTCACATCTTCTCAAGCAACTAAATATCTTGGATTTATAATTATATTCCAATGAAGTTACATTGAAAACGCTATTCTCCACTCTAGTACGATCCAAACTTGAATACGCTTCTGTTGTGTGGAGTCCTTATTACCCAAATCACATTGATTTGATAAAGACCGTTCAGAGGACGTTTCTGAAATTTTTAGCTAGTAGGATCGGTGGGTTTTACACTGAAAGGGGGATCGAACAAATGATTTCGCTACATCGTCTCGGCATTGACTACTGACAATTCAGAAGAGTAAATACTAATCTCGCTTTTCTGTTCAAGTTGAATTATAATTGTATTGACTCTCTAAACTTATTAAGTCAGCTCAGTTTCCTTATCCTAAGATTTCACTTATTTCGCATTCTCACGTTCTACTCTGACAATGCAACATTCTTCCCCATTCTCCACTCCACAGCATATGCTTGAATTTCAATTAAATTGCATATGACTGTGACCTTCACCTCAAATCATTAATGCAGATTGTCTATGAATCTAATCAGAATTTTTGTTATTCACAGTTAGGGTAGGTTTTCAATTATTGGTTGGATGAAAGAACTACATTATTTATATTGATTGATGTCTTAAGTAACATTTTGGAAATTGTTCAGGAGAAGCATTTAAGGTTTCTTTAAGCAACAGTATTTTGCTCCTTGATTTATTCCACAAAATCAAAAGATTGTGTTAAATTACGTTCAGATATGAGTAACCGACTGGAGTTATTAAATCCTCACAGAATTCGTTGCAGAGGCAAGAAATATTTACGTTTCGGTACATCTTTCCTATGTCAGCGGAAACGACAATGCTATACTTTCGAAATCGCATTAGAATTAAAAGCAGAATGTCTTGTAATGTAGGGCCAATATGCTGTGAATTATTGAAAGAATAGCCAGAGATGAAGAGATGAAGGTGCAGATGCATCGAAAACAGTGCATAATGTTATTGTTAGATTTTCTTCCCATGTGGCATGGAATATGTATTATTATCATACTTCTCATTATCGGTAACCCTTTTCATGTGTCTAATTATAATATATTCTTCCATAAAATCACATTACAATTTTCTGGAGACTGGATCTCTGTTCGTGATTGATTATTTTCTAGGTTTGAAAAACGAATTTTAGCTTGACTGTATGTACGATCCACCAAATTTTGAAAGAGAATAATTTGTTGGTAAAGAAACAACGAAACGACCGCTTGAAATTTTCTACAGAATGCTTTTTGCATAAAGAATCTACATGGAACAAAGGTTTTACATCAGGTAAGGGATTTGAAATATTTGCTTTGGAATAACGTGAGAAATTACATAAAATAGACGAAGTCTGAGGTTTGGGTACAGGACCGTACACTATCCATCCAAGTCCGAGTTCTCTGTAATTATTGGTTTATTGTTGTTTCTGGAAATTCTGCACTCGATTTTAGAATGAGTATTCACTCTTTGGAACAATACCTTCACTCTTTTATAGTTTTTCCCTTCCAAATTTAGACGATTTGTCCAATTTTTCTGAAGCAAAGGCAATTATTAATACATCCCAGTTTTCTGTAGTCTGTCCGAACTGTTTCAAAGCTCCTAAGTTTTTCATTAGTGAATTGCTTGAAGCTTTAAGCTTATCCGAAGAGTCTCTTTTTACCTGTTCGATATTAAGTAATGATTTGACAAGGTGATCTATCAACAATTCAGGACAGTTGTACCGCTCAGTAATGCACTTCCATGCCGTGGCATAATTTTTAGCACTAAACTCTATGGTTTAGAGAATGTCAGCGGGAGTGCCTTCCAAAAAGTTTCATTCTTCGATCATTGAACAGAAGATGGATAACCGGCTATACTGACAACACAGTTTGTTTACAAATACCATCTTAATCTACACCCTCATTCCAGAATAAGGATAGCAATACACACAGCAAAGGTCACCCATACCAACGAACATTAACAAGACAAGAAGGGTCACTCCGTCGGTCCGTCGGAACTTTCATGTCCAGCTTACACAAGCCGCGACGATTCCGACAAATTAAATTAAAACGAATAAACGTTCACTTACCAGGGTGATTTAAAAACATCTAGCAATAATTGTTATTGTGACCTATTCCGCTAAGTGCCAGTTGTATGAAGCATAGTTAACCTAATGTCTATGGTTAACCCATGATCACAGCTATTAGAGTGTTGTACGAAACGTACTACTACTACTACTACAGAATGTGCAGGCGAGCCTTGACCTAGCCAAACTAAAGTCACGGTTCCGGCACTGAGGCCACTGGCGGGCCCATTGTGCCATTTGTACGAAACGTAGTCAAGAATTATTTTGGTTAACTCATGAGTTAACTATGCAATTCACTGAACCACCAAAAATGGTGGTTTAACTAAAGTTCATGGAATAAACGTCAAATTCTGATGTGACATATCTTATAATTGACTGTCATATACTATAATTTTACAACTTTTTATTGTTTACAATGGAAAACGTGGATTATTTTGAAGAATTAACGGATGATGAGGATTTTCTAGAAATGATAAGAGAAGTAGAAGAAGGTTTACTTACTTATTTGTATACGACTTTTATACCTTATTGGAGATTTTATACTGGGTCTTAGGTTTAAGGAGAAACGCTCGCGTATTTCGCGCAAGAGAAAATAATTTTGAAAAGTGGACGGAAAATGAATTTTTTGATAGATTCAGAATATCAAAAGGCACTGCAAGTATCTACATCATCCAATTTAATTTTTTTATATGGACCACCGCCAGTGCCTTGAGCATAACATTTTTCATTTTCATTTTTCGTCAGCATACTTTTTCTTTACTCTTTTTTTAATATTTCTATACTTATTTAAAAGCACGTCACTTGTTCGTTGTGTAGTTGCACTGATAGAATTAAATTCTTCAGCCAACTGAAGCTACAAATTTTTCTTATGCCGAGAACTTTCTGCATCCGTTTTCTTACACTCTATAACGTTTTTATACTTAGAAACTAGAGAAATCAACGTCGATTCTTCAAATGCACTAAAATTTGGAGTACGCTTGTTTTCTTCATCTGCCATCTTTCTTTCCACTTCAAAGAGAATTCACAAAAAAGTTTTTAACGCTGATATTGGTATTTAACGCCAAGCACGATTTGATCATTTACTGTCATCACACTGTCATTGATTAACGATTTCACAGTATACAAAAACTATAACGATTTTCCAAGTTAGTACCAACAATATTGATAAAATGCTCGAATGTTACTAGAGATTCGGATAACCAACATGAAAATATTAATTTGACCGTGGTTCAACTGACCACAACACGAACACCTTTCGTACAACGATTGATTGATTTGACTATGGTCAACATGTGAACCTGGTTCAGTTGATCAATTGGTTAACTACGTTACATACAACTGGCCCTAAGTGTGAATTTAAATAAAAAGGGGATATCGTCAGGATATTAATTTGGTGGATCTTCACATAATTGTGGGTTGGTGCCGGGACATAACGGTATTTCTGGAAATGAACAAGCTGATGAGCTCGCGAGAAGAGGTTCAGCAACAGCATATGTTGGACCAGAACCAGCTCTTGGGACCACAAAGAAGGTAGTCCGAGGACAAATACAAAAATGGGTACAAAGCCTACATATACTCCAGTGGAGGAACACTCGAAAGCAGGTACACAGTAAAACCTTCATGGGTGACACATGTGTAAAACGGGCCGAAGAACTACTGAATATCAGTAGGAATAAGCTAAGAACTATTACAGGTTATCTAACGGGTCATACCCCGGTAAAAGATCACCTGCATAAAATAGGGTTATATAACGGGGACCTTAGCTGCAGACTCTGTGGCATGGAGACCGTAACCCATATCTTATCTGACTGTGAGGCTTTGGACTCGAGGAGTCAAACAATCTCCGGAGAAGCCAATGTGCCACCAAGTATATGACACACATCCAATGGACCTATATCGTCTACTCGAAGGTACGGGGATAACTTGATGGGTGGACTGAATGTGGGAGTAAAGTACAATAAGCCAATAGGCTGCAGTGCTCCCGGCATCAGAACGGCTTCCAAAACACACAAAAAAACATAATTTCAAAAAGTACTGGAAGCAAAAATGAAGGGAAAAAGAAAAGTTACATCATAAAAGTAATAATGTAGTAAGTTACAGATGAAACTAGAAGGTATAAAAATTAACAATAAAATGTTTGCAAATGCAAACTTGAATAGGTATTCTTATTACCTAATTATTACATAAAATGTATACAGGTCATTACAGGTTGTTTCAAATCCGAGGCCATCAAAGAGTACCAACTTGCCTAACAGTAAAATACGGGTACTGGGAAAAATAATTATCGCGATTCGAAAATTGTGAGAATCGATACACGAACCATCAAAAACCAAAGGCGTTTAACCAAATGAGTTGAAATCTATGAATTTTGAAAGCCTTTTTCATTGAGTACAACATTCATCCACGCAAAAGATTCGTGGCATTTTAATGCAGAACCAAATACAAAACACTACGTAAATGTTTTTTTTATTTCTAAAGGAAAATTCGCTCTCTCATAAAGACAACCGGTATATCTCTTTACATATGCCTAGGATGGAAAATCTGTTTGAACATATCGCTCGTAGGGGACTTACGGTGCTCTATACACAGTAGCATCCGATATTCGAGCGAGATAGACATAACTAGGGGAGGAACTTCGAGTGTTCCTTCTTGTCTTATTAATGTTCGTTGCCCATACCAATCACTGCCGTGCTGTGTGACAATTTAAATTTAATGGAAATATTTATCTTAGGTAGATTCGATTATTTCTTGAGGAATGAATTTTAGTTGCCGTCGATATTAAGTTATAAACATGTGAAGTTACACATTGTTTATTTTCTGTTATAGTTATTAACATTACAAAGGAAATTGCAATTGAATCTCGTCAAATTCATGGATAAGCGTACGTTTGATATTTCTCTGATCGCTCCATAATAGTCATAGCCTCGATATCTGTAATATTTCTACTTATGGTGACAAACGGCGAAATGAATTGAAAAAAAACTTTTTATCCCAAGTCTTTCACGTTTAAGTTTCTCTGTAGACATTTTGTACTATGAATAATGTTCGAATTGGCAGAAGCTTGATACACTCTGATACAGATAGAAACAGTAATCAATCAAAGATCTCACCTGAGAATAAAAAAAAGAAACCCAACTTCTCACTGGACTTCACCGCGTAATATTCCTGTTTCTATTTTTATTGTGAATGGAGTGGAACTTCAATGATAGCGATCGTCAACACCAAGCACCAAACCAGACAGTGTTTTGCTGGGAGCGACAAATTGCGTATGATTTTTGCACTTTTAACGGAGAATAGCTGTATTTTTCACAACTTACTGGTCAGTATCCGGCTCTAAGGACCATTTTTGTTATTATTGAACTTCAAAAGTAATGTAAACCAATAAATTTTCTTTTTGCTTAGATAAAACAATACAATTTTTCCAATTAAATTATACTCAACGACATTTTTATTTTGTTAGAGTCAAAAATACTGTCAGTTTTGACATATTTTTTGAACAAATCAAAAAATGAATAGATTTTGCGTGATGGTCCTAGTGCAACCAAAGGTCCGCTAGATAACACAAGCGTAACGGCCGCAAAAGTCTTTGAAGCTTTAACACATTTTATAAGTACAAAATAAATAAAATACTCCCCAGTTTTTTTATTTAATGTGATTGCTTTCGCTCCAATTCGAAAACGTTTTCAATGATTCTCCATTAAAAAAACTCAGTTCGATGTAAAATTTATATTTCCAAAGTAAGGAATCCTTCCAATTAATGAATAAGTTTTTTTCTGAAATTTCAAATTGGTTGATTATTACAAAATATTAAGACGTTCTCGATATTTCAGAGAATTTTATTTCAAAGAAAACCATAATCCAGCTTTCTCAAAGCGATACTATTGATTGAACATTGAAGTTTCACAAGCTCTAAATATTTTTTAGAGTAAATGAAATCCTCGGCACAACATAATGATGATAAATCACATTTATTTCAAGAGTGACAAATGAATGGAAAAAAAAACATTTGAAGCAATAATATGCTGATAATTCCACCCAAACGAAGATCCCGATATATTTTGACTAGGGGACTTCGATCCAAGTTGCCAACCCAAAAAATTTCACATTTTTCTACCACTGAGGAAAGAAAATTTCCGGACGATTTTGTCATGTAAAGGTTCGTATTATTCATAAATATCCGTAAACGGAGCCTCGACTCTTCAAATTAGATAGACGCAAAAGATCTAACCGTTACGTTACGTTACATTACGTTATGTTACGTTGCTTCGTTATGTGCCTTGCTTGCGTGCGTGCGCTTTCTCCTGAGTCTCTCTCTCTCGTTTACTAAGCAGCGATTCATATGCTTCCGCCGGGAATCGAACCCGGGCCGCCCGCGTGGAACGCGAGCATTCTACCACTGAACCACCGATGCTACATTAAAATTCTATGCAAATCTGGTATTCGCAGTGCTGGTGATCTACTTGAATTTGTTCGGATACATTTTTACTATTATTTCCATAATTTTTTTTGCGCGATTGATCTATTGATCTTTTTTGTTTATTTACAGCATCGGTTGTCAGGACGGTAGGTTGCGTTTACTGGTTTCTAAGTTTAACACGTCGGTAAGTGATTTACCTACTTACCGTTCAGACGTCAAAAGTAATAAATAGCATGAAAACAAATTCACCAAAATGCAAAATATATTTTAAACTGATCGAGAAGTATAAATGTCACTTTTGACATTTCGTTCATTTCGAAGAAATTTAAATTATTTTATTCGGAATTTATTTCAATACGATCGCGCAAAAAATTGTATAAGCATCTCGAACGTTTAGGGTAATTACAACGTTTGCATGTAGATTCCTCTCGCAAAATTGAACAAAACGATATGAGGATTAAAGGATCTAGCACATTTACTTTTCGAAATACAGGGTGTGGAAATTTTGAAAACTTGAATGTTTTAATTCGATAACTTTAAAATGGATGGATAAATTGATTTCACATTTGGCAGGTTGTTTTTGAATGTAAAAGGGCATATTTTTATAGGAATAGTAGTTTGTGCAACTAGTGTGGATATGATGGCCATATCGCACGAGGACGAAGTTTGAGCACGACGCCGTAGGTGAAGTGCTCAATCGTTCAAGTGCGATATGGACAATCCACACGAGTCGTACAGCAAAATTTTTTTACGACCCACTTGAGAAAAGATCTAGAAAATAAAAATTTCTATAAACTGTAATATAACTTCAAATTGAAAATTTAACAATTCAATTTTTGTTTCCACTAATTTTTTTGTGGTAAACGTCCAGTTCTTGAATGTCCAATTTGTATAGTGCTACGGCTTCCCTTTTTAAATATACGATGCTGTTATAAGTAGATGTTGCCAGTCGGACTCCCTCATGAAGGGTACCGTACCATTGTATATAATAATGAATATTCTGCTAAATATTTCAAACGTCTACCTGTTGGTTAACAATAGAAAAAAAAATCTTCACGGGGAATCAAACCCGGGTCTACCGCCTGGGAGTCTGGTTTGCTTACTACTCGACCACCGAGGCATATGCAAATTGTTTATCTATAACGTCAAATGTATTACATAATTTTTGCTTAAAAGGATCTTAAGTTCCTACCGTGTGTCCCGCGACACGTTCTACCTTTTTTGTATTCAAGTTCCTTGCCAACACGTTTTGCTTACATTGTACATCTTTCCTGAAAAGCGGCGAGTTTCTATCAAATCGAAGTAGATAACATTCCTGGCACTCCTTTGTATAATTTCATTTTTTTTTAAATTAACTGAAATCCCTATAGGATCACTAACATGTTTCTTAGCCTGTCACTACCATATTACTCCGATTCTACTGGACCGATTAAGTTGAAATTTGGTACAAAAATGTATACAGTGTGTCGCATTTAAGATGAAGACAACCCCCTATATTTTCGCTGTTTGAAAGACTACAGATTTGAATTTTTGCAGATACATGTTGATGAGCCACATCTTTTAAGTTAATCAACTGAAATCTGAACTTTCATCTCAGTCTACTACGATTTCACAAACGGGGTAACTTTTCGATACTTTGCTTCGCGTGAAAAATATCGAAAAATTATATTCGAAAAAGTTGTTCAGAATATCATTTCAACCCCACATACCGAAGTTCATCACAAAATTCGCATTTTTAATTTTTAAATTTTTTTGCCCACCCACATTTATTATTACAAAATATTGGTTAATTTGATCAATATTTCTCTTTGAAAAAGCTGTTTACTTTACTAAAATATTTGAATTCATGACACCGTGCCAAGATTTCAATTTTCACGGCACAACACCTAATTATCAAAATAAATAATAATTTTTGTATATTTAGACCAAAAAATGAAAATATTAAAAATACGAATTTTGTGATAAAATTTGCTGAACAACTTTTTTTTATATTATTTCTAATATCTCTAACGGGAAGCAAAATATCGAGAAGCGGTCCTGTTTGTGAAATCGTAGTAGGTTGAGTTTGAAGTTCAGATTCCAGTTGACTATTTCAAGAAATGTGGCCCATCAACCTGTGTGACTCTACAAAAATCCGAATCTGTAATTCTTCAAACAGCCAAAATATGGGAGTGTCTTCATCTTAAATGCGACACACTGTATTAGTACAACATAAATAAATGAATTTTGAATTAAAAAAAAAAAACTAACCCACAATATTGGGTACCTACTAATCCAGTAAATGCAATAATTATATTCTTAATACAAAAATTGTTTTCAATTATGTTTTTATTAATTGCAATTGTTAGGCTGAAAGATATTTTATCACAATAAAAAATTTCTCCTGTATTGACTATATTATTTGATGCAAATTGATGCGAATACCTCACGACCCATAATAGATATGAAAACATATTTTGGAGATAAGTTTCAGCCAATAAAATGCTCCACAAAAAAATATCCCATTAACTTGATTGTAGCGTCGAGAAATTGAAACAATGGCAACACTTATTACTTATTTAACTAATAACTTTGAAATCACTGAACATATCAAAAAATTCTAGAGACCCTTTTTTGTAGACCGTAATTGTGAATGTGAAAAATATCAGATCCACTCATTTGCTTTTCATTTTTCCGCAGACAATTACTATCAAAATCTTAACATCAAATTCAAAATTTATGAACGTATTGGGGGTTAACAAGAGTTTTTTTCTAATTTTCAGCTTAAAATGAATTCTACTGAATGTATCTTGAGATGATTTTCAAAAAGTCGATTGAGTTTGTATGTTTACAAGTATAAACTACTGAAAAATGTAATCACAGGGCCGTAATGGAGACATAAAAATCGAATATTCAGAACACCCTTACTTAGATTAGCAGGAATTCCATGGCCTTGTTGAATTTCCAACTAGAAGAAGCATAAGGGCTGGATTTAATTATTTTGTGGAATGTCTGAAGGTTGAGTAATACATTGCAACAAAAATACCTACGATATTTATCAAAGCGAATCAGACAAATGTAATTTCATAACTAGTAACTGAAAACTGGGGTTGGAAGTAGAAGCAGACATATAAGTACCTGTTTGGTGGAAGTGGATAATCAAATGTACATGTATTCTTTGTTTTATATTAAAAAAACCTAAACTCGTGGATGGATTTTCATTTGCGGTATTTTTAATTGAGAAGAATTTAAAAAATAATACTTGACTTCCGAGACACTGTAGCCCTTGAATTTTGAGAAAACTTTGGAAAACAATTTGAAATAACGAGGTCATTCCAAAAAAATTGTTTTAATTATTCTGTTTCATCCCTTTCTCTCGAAACAATATTAATATTCCAGGAATTGAGGAGTATAATGGGTAGGAAGTATAATGGAAATTAAATATGTATTCAAAATGGAACAGGGTTTTGTAGAAATAAACAACTGTAAACGTTTTTATTACAAAGATGAATCAATATTTTTTGTTAATTTAAAACAAAAGTTTTGTATCATGGAAAAAACACCCAATAACTGAATTCTCCATTTAAAATCATAAATGATGTTTATAAAGCTAAGGATGATCATCTAGACGCATAACAACAGAAAAACAACACATACTGAGCCCCATTTAGTGAACAGCAATGCCAACTCGGCCTACTGAAATTTGATTATAGAAGTTTCGCTCTTCCTGTTTCAACTTGTTTTAGCAAGATTAGTTTTTCCCCCTTATGTATTAGACTGTTTATCTCCAATTTGTTTAAATTGGAATATAAATCTGTATAAAACAGTTAAACGAATTAGTTTGGTTTTCGTTATTTATGTATTTTGTTAATGCGTGGTCCATGAGTAACCTACATAATTGATAGATGTAAAGATGGGAATATATCTTTTTCGAAAAAAAACAGAAAGGGTCTCAAGTATTTCCCGACGTCTGACTTACTGTCAGTTTTCGATATGTCAGCACAGAAATACACCATCCCAAGAAGAAACGAAGCTTGTGCTATTTTACAATTCATTTTATGAATGCGCATGTCTGACAGTCGCCATTTCAAGCCAGTTATCTGTCAATGACATGTGATTTTATTGTTCACCAAAAAATTTTCTTTGTCGTAGCTTTTTGATTATTTACATATTCTTTTCTGTTTTGAACGATGAAATTTGTTTACAAAATTACATTTATTAGTGATGGCGCCAAAAACTTGTGCAATTCGTGGCTGTTATTCAAGTGATGGATGATAATAATTGAAAAACACAACTTCGATATCTGTGGAGAAAAGTTTACTGTCGCTTCTTTTTCATAACTTCGTTGTCACAGATATCAGTACATTTTCTCTGGGTGTAAAATTTAATTCAGAATCTGGTGAAGTGTAACTTTTCAATTTATAAATAATAAAAATTTTATATTCTAGCACCATACTTATTGTATTTTTTATCATCATTTACTGAAATTCTTTTTATTGTAAACTGATATTATGAATATATAATCTATTATTATTGTATTGATTTTTAGACTCACCCTATCCTACATATATAAAAACATAGGTACTTACACATATAATTTGGATAACAATATAGAAAATAAGAATCATTTGGTTGAACAATAGCTCATTATTTTTAATAATGGATGGTACCTACTCCAAAAACAGAAGCTAAAACTTATATTTATATATTTTTCACAATATTTGTTAAGCTGTTGAATTAACTTGAAAAACTCATGAATTGAGTTAAACAATTAAAACTTTGTCGGAACAAGTCATAAAAATGAACAATTATCATTTGAGATTCTTTGATTCCAATTTTCTCAGTGTAACTTGATCCGTTATCTGTCAACATCAGTTTGAAGGTCATGAAATTTTGCCCCCAAAACATCAAAGGATTTACGCCGGCTTTCGTTTCTTGTTTGGCTGGTGTATTCTGTGGTACTAGTTATGTCATCAGTCATTTTTGGTTGAGCGCGAATTTTAAACTAATGGCATTTTTATTCAAATAATTTCATCCTACTAGGTGATTACAAGCAGCAAATATGTTAAGGACAATCTCCTGGGTATACAAAATTATGTTGCACAAGTTTTTGTTGAGCTACAATCCTTGAATTCTCAAAATATTTGAATTTATTCATTATCCACCCAGGTTAGTAATAGGAAAAACTTCACAGATTTTAGTGGAAAACAGTATATTATACACCAAAGTGGTGGAAGCTATTATTATTAACTGTAAGCATAAAGATTATTGCGCGAGTGGTTTTTTGCCCCGAGTGGAATAAGGTGCGAGGTTTATAAATGAACTACTATCCCTGAATTCTCTAAATATTTGAATTTGTCCATTATTGACCTAGGTTAATAATCGAAAATTATTAACTACTAATAGAGAAATTCAACTTCTCAGTTGGCTAGAAGAAGCAGTAATTGTCAACTTCACAGCTAATAGTGGAAAAAAGTTTTTATTCAGTATATGGAGAGTCACTTGCCTTTGGCACATGACAGTATTCTTTCCGATACTCAATGTTGCAGATATAAATAGTTATGTCATATTTAGATCAATCCAAAAAACAACGGCGTTTATATTGGAAAATTTTGACTGAATAGCTTGTAAAACCTCATATTATGATAAAACGTGCAACACACGCCCGATGTTCCAGAAAGAAGTGCTCATGGAACTGGATCGAGAAGCTATTACTGCCCAAAAAAGAAAAACTGCAAGACAGTGTGCCAATGGGTATTTGTAAAGAACATGCTAGGTGAAGAATAAGTGTTCCATTTGAATTTCAAATATTTTTTTCATGATTTGTAGTTTGTTTTGAGGGTTTTATGTGGCTAAATTTTGGCTTCTTCATTAGGAATATGTGTGGTAACGGTTTTACTTGAAGACACGCGGATAACTGAGGGTTGAGAGGATCTGGTATTTTTTTGACAATTAACAAAAAAAATAGTTTAGTTGAAACCAATTTCTTGAATATCTTGGGTTATGTACAAATTTCTGGAAAATAATGAGAAAATTGATAAAATAAAACTAGTGGGTAGTCGATATTTATTGAAATCTGAAATTCCCTGAATATTACATGTAAGTGTTAAGTAATCTATTGAAAATTACAATTCTTGATACATTTTTCGTATAATCCCGTAGTTAATTTCATATTCCAGAAGTTGCTTCACACTCTTTAGAAAGGTAGAGGAAGCAAAATTTGGGGGTATTTTGTGAAAATTCAACTAAAATCAATAGAACCTCGTATTCCTCATTATAAAAAAATCGATGATCAACGTAAAAACTTCTCCACAACTACATACTTAATTTTGAAAAAAAATTCTTTTCGTATTTATAATTTCAATTGTATAAGAATGATAGAGTAGGATGTTACGGTTGATAATAATATTGGAATTACTTTTCTATTCAGATTTATGAATCCAACAACTGTTAGAGCAGGTCGCAAATTTTCTAGGAAACTTGAAAGATCTTGTAATAATTCTTTCATTGTTATATTCTCAACTTCAATCTGCAGAATGCAGCATTCCTTCACAATATTCAAACCAGCTCTTTCAATTTTGTCACCCGCTATCGCTAATATGACGCACAAAACCTAAAAATGAGAGGAACCATAAAATAACATGATCTCGTATCTACTACTTGAGAAATAATTTTTTACGCAACGTTTATTGTATATTCCAGTCATTCAAACTTTCTTAATAGAATCGGTCCAATTGGTGTTTATTTTTAAAATCGAATCTGGGAATTTTTATACAGAGTCCGGAAGCTTATTGTCAAAAATTCGGGATTGGGTAGGTGAGGTGTTAATAATGCTGGAAGTTAAAATAAATAGATTTTTCTGAAACGAATTTAGAAATAAAAACTTATATGAAATACTATTAAAATGATTATTGATTACTTACGACCACGAATAATTTGGCAAGTTTATCTGAAGAGGTAAGAGGCGAGGCATATATGTCATAAACGTAAAAATGGCGTACGGTACCTATTTTACCAAGTAAAATTGAAATTACAAAGGTAACTGACAATACCAACGCCACTGGATAAATCAATATCAGCCAATTGACGAAGTGAGAGGGAAAACACACACACGCGCTTGACAATGAGAAGTCAGCTTTCCATAAAAATCACCAATTATGTAATTCGAAGGATGTGGTGATTATGATTTTCGTACAACGCTGCCAGAGCTTGAAGAATCACGTTAAAAGTTTGGAAAAGTGTTCATTTTTTAATATTCATGGATGGGAAAAATAATGCTGATAGAAAAAATCCAAGGGAACAAGCACATTAAAGAATTAAGGTTTAATCATATTTTAATGATAAGAAGTCCCTTTTCTAAGTATTATCACTACATACTTAGCACTTTAGCTTGAAAAATAGTTAAACGTGGCAATATCGAATGTTTCCGACTGCATTTTTTTCACGGCTTCTGATAAACTTGCCAAAGTATACTTTGTTTGACGGTATAAGTGAATTCACTTCACACATAAAAGTCCAGGGGCGGATTGATAATACGTAGTTTTTACGTGGAAAACCTGTACAATAACTGAGAACGGAAACTAAATTTCTCAATTCATTCATTTCCAATCACGTACCCTTTTTTAAGGTCGATAAAATGCACAGTTTCGAAGAAATTTGAATTTTTAGATCGGAGTCTGTGTAAAGCAAAATACAATGAAGGTACAATGAGGAACAATAATAGCATACCTACTGTTGTAATATTTGAGTTACAATAAAGCTTTCCCATTCTAAGACTATGAGATAAAAAACCCAAAACCCCCTCATGTAAAAGCTATAGCAACGTAACTAGTGTAAAGAATCCCTATCTGCTATATTGTGTGAAAAAACACAGCTAATCGTTACTTTCAAATAGTAGTTGTGTTATCTCAATTCCACTATGGAGGATTTTTAATATTGTTTGACAGTTTTCTACAATCTTTATTTTCACAAAATATGGTGAACAGGGTTCTAAGCACACTCCGATATGGAAATTCAAATTTTTCCGAAACCACACATTTTATTAACTTCGAACAAAGGTATGCTTTCATTAGTAAATTTATTGAGGTATGAAGTTGCAG